>CADEHL010000054.1:0-15000 GCA_902827135.1 Harpagifer antarcticus
GTCCGGTTCCTTCGATAAAAAGCAACGCAATCTCTCCATAGGGTTTAGGAAAATATCTCCAAATAAGGTCTGTGTTTGACACAAATTGAAGAGACAGATCACGTTTTGTTCTACGACATTAAATCCATCAGCAGTGACCCCGCTGGTGATTTCTGAAGAGTTTACGTGTCTGAGAAACGATGGTTGTTACCAAGTGGCTGAATAGGACTACAGAAGTTGTGCTTAAAAGCAAGTCCCTGCCTCCTGCAAACTGTTCAAACAAACACTTCAACTTGTACCATTTACAATCTGTATGTTTGAATATGGATCTTAAGTTGGCGTGACGTTGAAGCAGCGACCCTGCTGTAGTTCCTTTATAGCATAACGTTAGCATTTTGCTTCTTGCGACTAGATTTATGCTTCGAAAATTATAAAGTAGGATAGACATGTGGATATTATCCGGCTGAACAAAACGTGATCCGTCTCTTAAATGTGTCTCAACCACAGACCTGATTTCCAGCTATTTTCCAAAATCCTGTGGAGACATTGTTTTGCGTTTTTGACGAAGGAACCGGAAAGAGTTTACATCCGGGTTTTAGGACGCGTCACTGCGGTTCTCCATTGGTCATGTGCGCGTTCGTGTGTTGGAGGAGGGGCTCTGTGAGGAAGTCTGAAGGAAGGGGCAGATTTTCTTCCGGCTGTGTATTTTCAAATTCTAGGGAACTCGAGCTGGTTTCTCCAAAATGACCGACCCACCTTTAATTGTCTGAATATATTTGAAAAGTTGGCATATGAATACTACTGTATAATATCTGTGTACGTATATATTTAAGAAGTACACGTTTCATTTAAAGGCCATACTGCATTATATATTTTTAATTTGCTGAGGGACGATTCAAAATGGTCCGCGGGCCGCATTTGGTCCCCGGGCCGTACCTTGGACACCCTTGATTTAGAGCAATGGGACATAGGGAGAAAGCAAGAACATATGTCAAGAAATGTTAATATGTCATGAAAAGCTTTTTTGCAGAACATTTGACAAATTATACTTTGCAAAAGGCGACACAAAAAAGCAGTTTGACTTCACTGAAGTTCTGTTTGCGCCCTGCTGCCGGGTTGTGTAATTGTTAAACATGGGTTCTTCGTCGGGTCGTGAAATGACCGAAGTGAAAATGATTAGTCATGCATGCTAGGTGCACCGTGTCATCAGAGGTGTGTGAGCAGAGACACACAACCTATCATTAGCTGGAGAGAAACCTCAGTTAGCGCTGTGCACACACACACACACACACACACACGTTTCATCTTTAACTACATCCTACACCGACACCTGCTTCAGCTCTAAATGTATGCAGACTGTTTTAAAGACACTGCTCTCTGAGGTTTTACAAACACGGTGCATATCTCAACAACTTCAGGAATAACTGAAGTGTCATTCTGCACAGTGTCGTGATCCTGAGACGATGAATACTGACATCTGTTCAGAGAGGAATGGATAGAAAGAAGGAAAGGAGGGATGAAGGAAAGATAACGAACGAACGGGAAGGAAAGGAAGAGAGAAAGGAAGGATGGAAAGGTAGGAGGGAAGGAAAGAGAACGAGAGAAAGGAAGGACGAAAGAAATAAGGATGTAAGGAAGGAAGGAGAGATAGGAAGGAACAAGGAAAGATAACGAACGAACGGGAAGGAAAGGAAGAGAGAAAGGAAGGAAGGATAAAGAGAGATAGGGAGGATGGAAGGAGGGAAGGAAAGAGAACGAGAGAAAGGAAGGATGAAAGAAATAAGGGAGGAAGGAAGATCTAGAGAAGGAACAAGGAAAGGTATGATGGAAGGAGGGAAAGAGGGAAAAGAGAAAGGTCTAAAGAAAGGAAGGGATTGAACTAAATAAAGTACAAATATTATTTTTTAAATTAGATGGATTATGTCTATAACATGTCAGAGAAACAAAGTGTACAGATCAATGTGAAGTGAGTGTCGATCAACAGTCCAAAGATAATCAGAATCGCATGAAATAAAGCTTTACATTGGATTAAACTACAGAGAGGAAAATAACCTGACAGTGTTTTGAGTGATGTTTCATCCATGGACTAACTTTACTTTAGGTATCTACTTCATCAAATACATGTTCCCGAGGCTTTACTGAAGTACTGTTCTGAGTGGAGGACTTTTATAATGTTGTATTAGTACTTTTTATTAAGTAAGTGTCTGCACTCAGAATGAATGCTAGCAGCTAGCTGTTAGCATTCAGTTTGTAAACAAAGGCTCTGAAACTACAACACGCTGCTAATGAAGCGTAGAAGAAGACAGACTCGATCACACCTGCAGCGACACGTTGACAGGAACAACATGTGCACCGTGTCTCTCACCTGAAGCAGTGTATCAGCTGGAAAGGTTTGGTTTGTAGTTTCAAAAGAAGAGCTGTTGCGACGCTAGCTCCTACGTCATGGTCCTGCGACACACACAGCTGATCGAAAAGCACATGGGGGAGGGGGGGGGGGGGGTTACGGTATTATAATTATTGATGCATTAATGTATTTAGTTTTGCAGCTGGTAAAGGTGAAACTCATTTTGAATGATAGACCTATATTTTTATGTTGACTTTGAAACTGCTGGGACATTATTAATATTAGTTCCATTTCCACATATTTATCTTTGCATTCTTTAAGGATATTGTTAGAAATTAAAATCAATGTTTAATAGCATAATGTAGCTTAAACATACCGTCAGTTTAAATGCTATTTTATTCTGGAAAGTTCTCAATACCAAGCTTTTATTCTGCAAATCCTTCATGACGACGATTAGTATCATTAAAGTGGCTATTGACGCCGTTAACATGTATTACATATACAGTTATGAAAGAGATAAGGAGGAGAAAAGGCGTGTGGAAGTAAGCAATGAATGTGAAATGTCGAAATCCTCTGTTTAACGCGATATCTGACGCAGAAGAACGAGGGGGAAGTCCCTACGTCACTACAGCCCCCAGAGAGGCGGAGCTAACAGCCAGCAAGCGGGAAGGACGAAGGGTTGTGAGCTCTCTCTTCTGCACCCGGCACCTGGGAGAGGGAGCTGCAGCCTTTCTCTTCTGACTGAACAATAGGCGCATTCACACCGCAGTACTTTTCCCACAAAGGTTCATGCGAACTTAGTTCATGAGAACTCTTTAGTTCTCATGAACTAAGTTCAGATCGCGTTCACACCGGAAAAAGTCCCTGGGGGAGGATTAGGCAAATGAAGCCGCAGACGTCACTTCTTCTTCTTCTGCTTTGGGTTTACTGGCAGGCTACAAGCCACTTCACGGCGGATACTGCCCTCCGGAGTCCCCGGCCGGAAGTCCCCGGAGTTGGGGAAGGCTTCAGTAGAAGCTGCTGGGACTCCCAGCAGCTTCTACTGAAGCCTTCAGAGTAAATCGCCAGAACGCCGACACCTCCTCATCTCCACCGCTCCCATGTTTTATTTTGTGTTGCCATAAGTTAGTCTCTCTGCGTTTCTGCGCTGGGCTAATGCTAATGCTAATAATGCTAATGCGAGGATAATAAAATGGCGGCTTCACAAAACTTGTTGGGAGTTTTACGGGGCGTGGTTTGCAATCCGCCCAGCCAATCAGAAATATAGCTCTTTTCTCACAAGAGAGCCGCTCGAAAGTCCCTGCTCTCTAGCAGGGACTTTCGAGCGGGTAAAAAGGTTCTCTTGAACTAATTTTAGTACCGGCTCTTTTTGGTGTGAACGCGATAAAAGAGTTCTCATGAACTAAGTTCGCATGAACCTTTGTGGGAAAAGTACCGCAGTGTGAATGCGCCTATTGCGCCTATTATCCTGTTTGTAACATTACCGCGCTTTTTATTAATTAAAGTACCAATGTTGAACCTCCTCAGAGTCTCCTTTTTAAGCTTCTCTCCTTTTTAAGCTTCTCTCCTGGACGCGAGAAGAACGATCACGCTTTACAATCTCAATGTTTTATGTCATACTTCCAGACTCGCCGTAGCTGTATATTGTATTATAATCCACATGTTTACATTGTCGGATGAGAAGAAGCACGTTAAAGTTCAGATCTAATCTTCTTTCGTCCCTCATCGTGTTGTTTCGGTTCCTTCATCACAGAGGAAATTAAACATTAATGGGATTACTGTGAGATCTGCAGACAGAGACTCTCCAAGAAAGAAACACAACAATACACTTTGTTTGTTTAAGTTCATCCCTTCCTGTTTACCTTTTGGTCTTTCATATCATGCAGTTTAATTACAGGATGACCATCAGAAACGACTTGAGACACTACATACTGATAAACACCTGAACATCAGCAGGAGAGGACTCTTTAAAGTAGAGACACTACATACTGATATACACCTGAACATCAGCAGGAGAGGACTCTTTAAAGTAGAGACGCTACATACTGATATTCAGCTGAACATCAGCAGGAGAGGACTCTTTAAAGTAGAGACACTACATACTGATATACACCTGAACATCAGCAGGAGAGGACTCTTTAAAGTAGAGACACTACATACTGATATTCAGCTGAACATCAGCAGGAGAGGACTCTTTAAAGTAGAGACACTACATACTGATATACACCTGAACATCAGCAGGAGAGGACTCTTTAAAGTAGAGACACTACATACTGATATACACCTGAACATCAGCAGGAGAGGACTCTTTAAAGTAGAGACACTACATACTGATATACACCTGAACATCAGCAGGAGAGGACTCTTTAAAGTAGAGACACTACATACTGATAAACACCTGAACATCAGCAGGAGAGGACTCTTTAAAGTAGAGACACTACATACTGATATACACCTGAACATCAGCAGGAGAGGACTCTTTAAAGTAGAGACACTACATACTGATATACACCTGAACATCAGCAGGAGAGGACTCTTTAAAGTAGAGACACTACATACTGATATACACCTGAACATCAGCAGGAGAGGACTCTTTAAAGTAGAGACACTACATACTGATAAACACCTGAACATCAGCAGGAGAGGACTCTTTAAAGTAGAGACACTACATACTGATATACACCTGAACATCAGCAGGAGAGGACTCTTTAAAGTAGAGACACTACATACTGATATACACCTGAACATCAGCAGGAGAGGACTCTTTAAAGTAGAGACACTACATACTGATATACACCTGAACATCAGCAGGAGAGGACTCTTTAAAGTAGAGACACTACATACTGATACACACCTGAACATCAGCAGGAGAGGACTCTTTAAAGTAGAGACACTACATACTGATATACACCTGAACATCAGCAGGAGAGGACTCTTTAAAGTAGAGACACTACATACTGATATACACCTGAACATCAGCAGGAGAGGACTCTTTAAAGTAGAGACACTACATACTGATATACACCTGAACATCAGCAGGAGAGGACTTTTTAAAGTAGAGACACTACATACTGATATACACCTGAACATCAGCAGGAGAGGACTCTTTAAAGTAGAGACACTACATACTGATAAACACCTGCACATCAGCAGGAGAGGACTCTTTAAAGTAGAGACACTACATACTGATATACACCTGAACATCAGCAGGAGAGGACTCTTTAAAGTAGAGACACTACATACTGATATACACCTGAACATCAGCAGGAGAGGACTCTTTAAAGTAGAGACACTACATACTGATGTACACCTGAACATCAGCAGGTGAGGACTCTTTAAAGTAGAGACACTACATACTGATATACACCTGAACATCAGCAGGAGAGGACTCTTTAAAGTAGAGACACTACATACTGATATACACCTGAAACATCAGCAGGAGAGGACTCTTTAAAGTAGAGACACTACACACTGATATACACCTGAACATCAGCAGGAGAGGACTCTTTAAAGTAGAGACACTACACACTGATATACACCTGAACATCAGCAGGTGAGGACTCTTTAAAGTAGAGACACTACATACTGATATACACCTGAACATCAGCAGGAGAGGACTCTTTAAAGTAGAGACACTACATACTGATATACACCTGAACATCAGCAGGAGAGGACTCTTTAAAGTAGAGACACTACACACTGATATACACCTGAACATCAGCAGGAGAGGACTCTTTAAAGTAGAGACACTACATACTGATATACACCTGAACATCAGCAGGAGAGGACTCTTTAAAGTAGAGACACTACATACTGATATACACCTGAACATTAGCAGGAGAGGACTCTTTAAAGTAGAGACACTACATACTGATATACACCTGAACATCAGCAGGAGAGAACTCTTTAAAGTAGAGACACTACATACTGATATACACCTGAACATCAGCAGGAGAGGACTCTTTAAAGTAGAGACACTACATACTGATATACACCTGAACATCAGCAGGAGAGGACTCTTTAAAGTAGAGACACTACATACTGATATACACCTGAACATCAGCAGGAGAGGACTCTTTAAAGTAGAGACACTACATACTGATATACACCTGAACAGTAAACACGTCTTGTGTGTTAATGCGTTGGTTCTATAATGATGGAGAAAGCTGGGCTTCCAAACAGATTGTTAACGTGGCTTTGCATCTGAACGTAATGTGCAACATCTCTGAGAAACAAAGCTCTTTTCTTCTTCCTCCAAACCGATGGAGCTGCTGGATTTTTGTCAAACTGCTTTGGTTTTCGTGGAAATGTTCTTTATATTTGGAAGAGAGAAGCTTTGTTACTCAAGATGCGATGGGTTTCTGCTTCATAATTGCTTTAGTTTCCTCGTGCCAGATATACACAACTGGCTTCAAAAGAGGAACACAATTACCAGATCGATGCAGGACATGCAAAATGACTCAAACTAAATGTACAAAATGACTTCAGAGAGACATTGACTACAAAGATACACACAATCACTATCAAGAGATGCACCATGACCACCGAGACACACATTTACAACAAAGACTTAAAACAACCTCAAAGAGAAGGACCTCCAACATACAGAGAAAACCATTGTCTCGTGATCCGCCCACTGCTGGATGATAACCAGTCAGACAACAGTGAGATGTTTAAACCATGGCCAACTTGATTCTGAATAGAGAGTGTATTCACAGCGGTCCAGGCCTGGTGATAGAAAAGGTCTCGTTAGGTCATTTATTTAGATTGGCACATGGAGGGTGGGAGTCGAATGGGAACAGAGAGTCTGGAAGCAGCATTTCTTTAAGCTACGATAACATTTAACCTCAACTGTCCCCAGACCTCAGCTTTTACATGGCGACAGAATGTCTTCAAAGAAACTCAAATGAATACAAAGTTGAAATATATGAAACAGATATCAGGGTCTGCACCGGGCAACAGGAGCGCATCGCCCTCAAACCAAAATGCAGATTCTCCCCATAAAATGTTAAAGTGAAAACAATATTTCTGTTCCTCAAAAACTGTATAATTCCTCCAGAAGTCTGAGAATCTAACAGAGCGTCAGACGGCAGAGACCGCTTTGTTTTTACGGACCTCCGACGTCACGTTGTTTACGTCAGGAGACATCTTGTATACGGGCGTCATGTTCTCTTGATAATTGAGTTATCTTATAAACAAGATCAGCGCCACAGTACTCATACGATATCTTTCTAGGAAAACCCATAGCTTGCATCAGCTTAAGTTCTAACATCCAACTTAATGTCCTCTTAAGTTTAACCAAGCTTGGGGTTTGTTTATCTTCCGGTTAAAAAACATTCTTCTAATGGCCACCAGGGGGCGATAGTTGCAAACAATTCTATAGAAGTGTATGAAAAAATTACCCTACTTTTAACAGTAAATTTCTAATAGTTAAGACAAGTTTAAGGTCTCAGAGTTTAAAGTCATCTTTGAAACGAAGACAAGATGGCAACAGCATGACGGCCAAAGAACTGAGATGGCGATGGCCAAACGCTAAGATGGCGACAAGCAAAATGCCAAACTATAAGCTTCTAAATGTTAAGCCAAAAACCAATGGTTGACGTCAAGATCAGCGCCACAGTATCACCTCATACTATTATCTTTCTAGAACAAACCCTGGATAGCTTACGTCAGCTTAAGTTTTAATATCCAATTTAATTTCCTCTTAAGTTTAGCCAAGCATGGGATTTCTTTAAATGTAAGCGGCAACCTTTCCGACCACCAGGGGAATGGTTGCAAGAAATTGTCAATTCTATAGAAGTCTATTAAAAAATGACCCTACTTTTAACATATCAGTAAATACCTAATAGTTTTAGACAAGTTTCAGGTCTCAGAGTTTGAAGTCATCTTTGAAACGAAGACAAGATGGCAACAGCTCGAAGAAAGTGACGGCCAAAGAACTGAGATGGCGATGGCCAAACGCTAAGATGGCGACAAGCAAAATGCCAAACTATAAGCTTCTAAATGTAAAGCCAAAAACCAATGGTGGACGTCACAGTGACTTTGTCCCCTTCTTATATGCCGTTTAAAATATGTCTGATCATCTGACTCCTTCTCTTACATGTTCCAGTTTCACTGTTGTCTGGCGAAAAGTGAAGAAATGGTCACTATCTAGTAGTTTAAGACAAGTTTCAGGTCTCAGAGTTTAAAGTCATCTTTGAAACGAAGACAAGATGGCAACAGCTCGAAGAAAGTGACGGCCAAAGAACTGAGATGGCGATGGCCAAGCGCTAAAAATGCCAAACTATAAGCTTCTAAACCCAATGGAGGACGTCACAGTGACTTCGTCCAATATGCTGTCCATGGTTAAAGTATGTCCGATCTTTCTGACTGCTTCTCTTACTTGTTCCAGTTTCACTTTTGTTCGGTGACCCGGTAAGAACACTGTCATTATAACTGAGCGGTTCGATGGAAACCCAAGCTGAAAAGCCAAACCTGAATGTTTCCTAAAGGGTTTTCTGCCCCTCTCTCCTCTCTGGGATGAAATGACTCACTACAGGACGTTACTCCACGTTGCTGTTCAAAGGGAAAGTGACTCTGAGACCTTCCTGATGTCCGATGATAAACACAAACAGGTTTCCCGGCAGCTTCTCCGGAGGGCCTTATTATTTCCCATACCGTCGTCACAGATCCACACGGGGCCTTCAGCTTCTCTGTCATTAACTCTTCACTTTCATCTCCTCCTTTTCACCACTCAGGGATCCTTCCTTCGAGCACTTTAGGCTAAGATCCTGCAGTAATGACTTCCAGCTCAATGTTTAGGTAACAAGCGCTTCCTGTAAGTGTCCGCCTGAGGAAAGCTGCTGAATGAAACCTGTCTTCGTCACTGTCGTCAACATTCAAAGGTGTTATTGTGTGCACCGTAGCTACAGTGTAGCTATGGCAATGGACATCGTAGGTCCCAGGCTCCTCCAACAGAGCAACATAAATATTTATTCAACCTGTAAAACTGCATCTATTCAACCTGTAAAACTGCATTTATTCAACCTGTAAAACTGCATTTATTCAACCCGTAAAACTGCTTTTATTCAACCTGTAAACCTGCATTTATTCAACCCGTAAAACTGCTTTTATTCAACCTGTAAACCTGCATTTATTCAACCCGTAAAACTGCTTTTATTCAACCTGTAAACCTGCTTTTATTCAACCTGTAAAACTGCTTTTATTCAACCTGTAAAACTGCTTTTATTCAACCTGTAAACCTGCTTTTATTCAACCTGTAAAACTGCTTTTATTCAACCCGTAAAACTGCTTTTATTCAACCTGTAAACCTGCTTTTATTCAACCTGTAAAACTGCTTTTATTCAACCCGTAAAACTGCATTTATTCAACCTGTAAAACTGCTTTTATTCAACCTGTAAAACTGCTTTTATTCAACCCGTAAACCTGCATTTATTCAACCTGTAAAACTGCTTTTATTCAACCTGTAAACCTGCTTTTATTCAACCTGTAAAACTGCTTTTATTCAACCCGTAAAACTGCATTTATTCAACCTGTAAAACTGCTTTTATTCAACCTGTAAAACTGCATTTATTCAACCTGTAAAACTGCTTTTATTCAACCTGTAAAACTGCATTTATTCAACCTGTAAAACTGCATTTATTCAACCTGTAAAACTGCATTTATTCAACCTGTAAAACTTTATTCAACCTGTAAAACTGCATTTATTCAACCTGTAAAACTACATTTATTCAACCTGTAAAACTGCATTTATTCAACCTGTAAAACTGCTTTTATTCAACCTGTAAAACTGCATTTATTCAACCTGTAAAACTGCTTTTATTCAACCTGTAAACCTGCTTTTATTCAACCTGTAAAACTGCATTTATTCAACCTGTAAACCTGCTTTTATTCAACCTGTAAAACTGCATTTATTCAACCTGTAAACCTGCTTTTATTCAACCTGTAAAACTGCATTTATTCAACCTGTAAACCTGCTTTTATTCAACCTGTAAAACTGCTTTTATTCAACCTGTAAAACTGCATTTATTCAACCTGTAAAACTGCTTTTATTCAACCTGTAAAACTGCTTTTATTCAACCTGTAAAACTGCATTTATTCAACCTGTAAAACTGCTTTTATTCAACCCGTAAAACTGCATTTATTCAACCTGTAAATCGGGGATTTATACATATACTGTACTGCAGTGAGTGTGATCGTCATACAGTTTTTTAAAAATAGTTTTTGGTGAACGATGGACCTCTAGGGCACAGAAGAAGAACATCAGGCTTTAAAGCACTCCATTAAAGAGCAGAACAGTAGGTGGAGGGTGTTGAGGTCATGGTAATTAACCTGTGATGTTACTGTGAAGCTATGCTACATAAGCACAAAGAAGAAGACGCAGGAAACTCCCTCTCGCAGTTAAACAGTTTCACAACACAGTCCATGAAGTTAGAAGTTCATTAGAGCTGGCCGAGTTTCCAAAGCAGGGGCCAACAAGAGGGGATTATGGGTATTCACTGAAAGGGCTGCTTTCAGTGGGGCCAGAAAGATAGACACATCTGAACCAACAGAAGAAATACTCCGTCCCACTTTGGAGACACTTCCTGGGTCTGCGAGATCAGGCAACACCATGATGGAGAATTGAATAGTAAAAGCTAAACTAAATGGTGTGAGAAAGGATCTGAAGTTCTACGGAGACGAGAGATTTAAACATGAAGCCATCAGGGAAAGGTTACTCTTTAGTGTCTCCTGGTCTCCCAGCTGTGTGCTTCACTCTTTAGTGTCCCCTGGTCTCCAGCTGTGTGCCTCACTCTTTAGTGTCCCCTGGTCTCCCAGCTGTGCGCGTCACTCTTTAGTGTCCCCTGGTCTCCAGCTGTGTGCCTCACTCTTTAGTGTCCCCTGGTCTCCCAGCTGTGTGCGTCACTCTTTAGTGTCCCCTGGTCTCCAGCTGTGTGCCTCACTCTTTAGTGTCCCCTGGTCTCCCAGCTGTGCGCGTCACTCTTTAGTGTCCCCTGGTCTCCCAGCTGTGTGCGTCACTCTTTAGTGTCCCCTGGTCTCCAGCTGTGTGCATCACTCTTTAGTGTCCCCTGGTCTCCCAGCTGTGTGCGTCACTCTTTAGTGTCCCCTGGTCTCCTAGCTGTGTGCGTCACTCTTTAGTGTCCCCTGGACTCCCAGCTGTGTGCCTCACTCTTTAGTGTCCCCTGGTCTCCTAGCTGTGTGCGTCACTCTTTAGTGTCCCCTGGTCTCCAGCTGTGTGCCTCAGTCTTTAGTGTCCCCTGGTCTCCCAGCTGTGTGCGTCACTCTTTAGTGTCCCCTGGTCTCCTAGCTGTGTGCGTCACTCTTTAGTGTCCCCTGGACTCCCAGCTGTGTGCATCACTCTTTAGTGTCCCCTGGCCTCCCAGCTGTGTGCGTCACTCTTTAGTGTCCCCTGGTCTCCCAGCTGTGTGCCTCACTCTTTAGTGTCCCCTGGTCTCCCAGCTGTGTGCGTCACTCTTTAGTGTCCCATGGTCTCCCAGCTGTGTGCCTCACTCTTTAGTGTCCCCTGGTCTCCAGCTGTGTGCCTCACTCTTTAGTGTCCCCTGGTCTCCAGCTGTGTGCCTCACTCTTTAGTGTCCCCTGGTCTCCCAGCTGTGTGCGTCACTCTTTAGTGTCCCCTGGTCTCCTAGCTGTGTGCGTCACTCTTTAGTGTCCCCTGGACTCCCAGCTGTGTGCCTCACTCTTTAGTGTCCCCTGGTCTCCTAGCTGTGTGCGTCACTCTTTAGTGTCCCCTGGTCTCCAGCTGTGTGCCTCAGTCTTTAGTGTCCCCTGGTCTCCCAGCTGTGTGCGTCACTCTTTAGTGTCCCCTGGTCTCCTAGCTGTGTGCGTCACTCTTTAGTGTCCCCTGGACTCCCAGCTGTGTGCATCACTCTTTAGTGTCCCCTGGCCTCCAGCTGTGTGTGTCACTCTTTAGTGTCCCCTGGTCTCTCAGCTGTGTGCGTCACTCTTTAGTGTCCCCTGGTCTCCCAGCTGTGTGCGTCACTCTTTAGTGTCCCCTGGTCTCCTAGCTGTGTGCGTCACTCTTTAGTGTCCCCTGGACTCCCAGCTGTGTGCCTCACTCTTTAGTGTCCCCTGGTCTCCTAGCTGTGTGCGTCACTCTTTAGTGTCCCCTGGCCTCCAGCTGTGTGTGTCACTCTTTAGTGTCCCCTGGTCTCCCAGCTGTGTGCGTCACTCTTTAGTGTCCCCTGGTCTCCCAGCTGTGTGCGTCACTCTTTAGTGTCCCCTGGTCTCCTAGCTGTGTGCGTCACTCTTTAGTGTCCCCTGGACTCCCAGCTGTGTGCCTCACTCTTTAGTGTCCCCTGGTCTCCTAGCTGTGTGCGTCACTCTTTAGTGTCCCCTGGTCTCCAGCTGTGTGCCTCAGTCTTTAGTGTCCCCTGGTCTCCCAGCTGTGTGCGTCACTCTTTAGTGTCCCCTGGTCTCCTAGCTGTGTGCGTCACTCTTTAGTGTCCCCTGGACTCCCAGCTGTGTGCATCACTCTTTAGTGTCCCCTGGTCTCCAGCGGTGTGCGTCACTCTTTAGTGTCCCCTGGTCTCCCAGCTGTGTGCGTCACTCTTTAGTGTCCCATGGTCTCCCAGCTGTGTGCCTCACTCTTTAGTGTCCCCTGGTCTCCCAGCTGTGTGCCTCACTCTTTAGTGTCCCCTGGACTCCCAGCTGTGTGCATCACTCTTTAGTGTCCCCTGGTCTCCAGCGGTGTGCGTCACTCTTTAGTGTCCCCTGGTCTCCCAGCTGTGTGCCTCACTCTTTAGTGTCCCCTGGACTCCCAGCTGTGTGCATCACTCTTTAGTGTCCCATGGTCTCCCAGCTGTGTGCGTCACTCTTTAGTGTCCCATGGTCTCCCAGCTGTGTGCCTCACTCTTTAGTGTCCCCTGGACTCCCAGCTGTGTGCATCACTCTTTAGTGTCCCCTGGTCTCCAGCGGTGTGCGTCACTCTTTAGTGTCCCCTGGTCTCCCAGCTGTGTGCGTCACTCTTTAGTGTCCCATGGTCTCCCAGCTGTGTGCCTCACTCTTTAGTGTCCCCTGGACTCCCAGCTGTGTGCCTCACTCTTTAGTGTCCCCTGGTCTCCTAGCTGTGTGCGTCACTCTTTAGTGTCCCCTGGACTCCCAGCTGTGTGCCTCACTCTTTAGTGTCCCCTGGTCTCCTAGCTGTGTGCGTCACTCTTTAGTGTCCCCTGGTCTCCAGCTGTGTGCCTCAGTCTTTAGTGTCCCCTGGTCTCCCAGCTGTGTGCGTCACGCTTTAGTGTCCCCCGGTCTCCCAGCTGTGTGCGTCATTCTTTAGTGTCCCCTGGTCTCCCAGCTGTGTGCGTCACGCTTTAGTGTCCCCTGGTCTCCCAGCTGTGTGCGTCACTCTTTAGTGTCCCCTGGTCTCCAGCTGTGTGCATCACTCTTTAGTGTCCCCTGGTCTCCAGCTGTGTGCATCACTCTTTAGTGTCCCCTGGTCTCCCAGCTGTGTGCATCACTCTTTAGTGTCCCCTGGTCTCCAGCTGTGTGTGTCACTCTTTAGTGTCTCCTGGTCTCCAGCTGTGTGCGTCACGCTTTAGTGTCCCCTGGTCTCCCAGCTGTGTGCGTCACTCTTAGTGTCCCCTGGTCTCCAGCTGTGTGCGTCACTCTTTAGTGTCCCCTGGTCTCCAGCTGTGTGCGTCACTCTTTAGTGTCCCCTGGTCTCCAGCTGTGTGCGTCACACTTTAGTGTCCCCTGGTCTCCAGCTGTGTGCATCACTCTTTAGTGTCCCCTGGTCTCCAGCTGTGTGCGTCACTCTTTAGTGTCCCCTGGTCTCCAGCTGTGTGCGTCACTCTTTAGTGTCCCCTGGTCTCCACTCTTTAGTGTAGTATCTGACTCCTTTCTGGAGCTGCAGGTCTTGACTTTGGTGAACTTGAAATGCTGAAATAAATGTCATCACACTCCATCCACTATCTCAGTGTGAACCAAACTGGTTGACCGACTGCATCGTGTTGTTTACGCAGAAACAACAATGCTCTGCATCTCAGACGTCGTTGTGGGAAGACTATGATGATACGAATACGGTCAGGACAGGATGAAGAAAGGATGTTGGGCAATCCGGCAGCAGAAAGACAAAAGACCCCCGCAAAGCTCCTCATAAATTGGATCCAGGAGACATGTGAATGAGCCCTCTGTGCTTTTGTTATGACACACACACACACACACACACACACACACACACACACACACACACACACACACACACACACACACACACACACACACACACACACACACACACACATTGTGTAATCACTCAGTGTGTCTGGCCGCATCAGGCTCTGTGGAAACCAGAAACATGGTGGGGGTCTCCTGAGGAAAACCTCCAGGAGCTGGACCACCACAGTTCAATTTACTTTTACCCAAGCGAAGAGTCTTTGGAGCAAAACCGCTTCAGGAAAGCACCCAGAACCAGAACAAATGCATACAACACAACCTCGTTAATAATGAAATGGCATTTCCTCCGCAAGTCATTTCACTGATTGGTTTTGGATCCGAAAGAAGATGTGGAAACATGAACAAGATGGTGGTTCTCTACTTTAAAGAGTCCTCTCCTGCTGATGTTCAGGTGTATATCAGTATGTAGTGTCTCTACTTTAAAGAGTCCTCTCCTGCTGATGTTCAGGTGTATATCAGTGTGTAGTGTCTCTACTTTAAAGAGT
>CADEHL010000054.1:17500-71665 GCA_902827135.1 Harpagifer antarcticus
TGTTTCCTAACCTTTTCTATTTTATTTGCTTAAATTATTTATGATTAAATTATTAGTATTTTATATTTAGCACCCTGTTAATCATCAATAATAATATTTTATTGTTTTTTTAATTTGTATTAAAACAAATAAATATTGTATTCATTAACTTTATTAATTATTAATATATATTTCATAATTGTTTTCCATTTATTACTACTTTTAAATAATTTTTTATTTTATATTTATTATTACATTATTTAAAATATATTTTTTTGAACACTTTTTATTATTTAAATAACTATATCATAATTTATAATCTTTTTTATTTCATAGGTCTCATTATTATTATCATTGTTGTTGTTGTTGTTGTTGTTGTTGTTGTTGTTGCAGCACCAGAACAAAGTAACACTGTGAATAGACTGAAGCAGCACTTAAAAAGGATATTAAATATACACAGAGGGAACCAGAGGCCTGTACTACGAAGCCGGATTTTCGCTAACTTCAGGGATAACTACGATGCTGGTTCACTTCTTACCGGGGTAGATCTCCATGGTAACCTATGCTGAATGGCAAACCAGGGGGGTGTACTACGAAGCAGGATAACTTCTGGGATTTCCGGTACTACGAAGCTGGTTCACTTTTTAGCGGGCTAGATCTCCATGGTGACTTATCCTGGAACCTAGTCTGCGCTCCGAAGCAGGATAGGTTCCAGGATAAGAGATCAACTCAGCGAAAGCACCACGCCTGCTGACCAATCAGAGCTCAGGGTGCGGAGGAAACACAGTTTAAACTGCGGTTGCAGGAAAGACGGCCGGCCAAAATCACCGACGGTGTGAACGTGAAAATGAATAGAACATCACCTCCATCTTCAGAGCAGTCTGACTATTATAACTATTATACTATTATGTTAAGAAAGCTTACTGAAATATCTGCCACAACATCAGTAACCGGATCAGAGTCACATTAAGTCCAGTCCATATCACTTCAGAATGTCTCCTGATCTGAGTCAGCTGAGCCGGATCTAGCCGTGCAGCACTCACAGCGTCACAGACTGGATGCAGAAGCATTCTTTGAAGCAACACTCACAGCGTCACAGACTGGATGCAGAAGCATTCTTTGAAGCAACACATGAAGTTGAGGAAACACTGGAGTCAGATGTAATGAAAGTCAGATGGGGTCTTAGACGGGCCGTGATATCATGAACCTGTTAATGGACGCATTCAAACACTTGTTCTGGTACCAGCTGTGTTCACTTGTTCTGGTACCAGCTGTGTTCACTTGTTCTGGTACCAGCTGTATTCACCTTGCAGCTGCAGCTCTGTGGCTTTGATCCTGGATCAAGTGTTTGAGTCATGGATGTTTAAAGTTTAACTTCTTCATATGTCTAATATTATAGTTCACTTTTCATTCAGGAAGTATGACGCTGCGCTGTCAGTACGCTTCTCCATGTCTGTGATTGGTCGAATGCTCCAGATACCACCCCTTTCATGTGAACACCTAACTAGATAGGACACGGCTGGCGTGAGCGAACGGGTTAATAGCCAGCGTCGTAGGACAGTTTAGCGAGAGCGGCTTCGTTTTGGATTAGGTAAGCCAGGTAGCTCAAACATATCCAGGTTATGTTGAACCGGCTTCGTAGTACAGGCCTCAGGAGGAGAATGTCTTCCCTGCATGTCAACGGTCAGCAGTCCATTCAATTGAAATGTGTAGAGACGTAGAGAGTGTGTGTTCGGATCAGACGTAGAGAGTGTGTGTTCAGATCAGACGTAGAGTGTGTGTTCGGGTCAGACGTAGAGAGTGTGTGTCGGATCAGCCGTAGAGAGTGTGTGTTCGGATCAGACGTAGAGAGTGTGTGTTCGGATCAGACGTAGAGAGTGTGTGTTCGGATAAGACATAGAGAGTGTGTGTTCGGATCAGCCGTAGAGAGTGTGTGTTCGGATCATACGTAGAGAGTGTGTGTTCGGATCAGACGTAGAGTGTGTGTTCGGATCATACGTAGAGAGTGTGTGTTCGGATCAGCCGTAGAGAGTGTGTGTTCGGATCATACGTAGAGAGTGTGTGTTCGGATCAGACGTAGAGTGTGTGTTCGGATCAGACGTAGAGTGTGTGTTCGGGTCAGACACAGAGAGTGTGTGTTTGGATCAGACGTAGAGAGTGTGTGTTCAGATCAGACGTAGAGTGTGTGTTCGGATCAGACGTAGAGTGTGTGTTCGGGTCAGACACAGAGAGTGTGTGTTCAGATCAGACGTAGAGTGTGTGTTCGGATCAGACGTAGAGTGTGTGTTCGGGTCAGACACAGAGAGTGTGTGTTTGGATAAGACATAGAGAGTGTGTGTTCGGATCAGACGTAGAGAGTGTGTGTTCGGATCAGACGTAGAGAGTGTGTGTTCAGATCAGACGTAGAGTGTGTGTTCGGATCAGACACAGAGAGTGTGTGTTTGGATCAGCCGTAGAGAGTGTGTGTTCGGATAAGACATAGAGAGTGTGTGTTCGGATCAGCCGTAGAGAGTGTGTGTTCGGGTCAGACGTAGAGAGTGTGTGTTCGGATCAGCCGTAGAGAGTGTGTGTTTGAATCAGCCGTAGAGAGTGTGTGTTCGGATCAGACATAGAGAGTGTGTGTTTGGATCAGCCGTAGAGAGTGTGTGTTCGGATAAGACATAGAGAGTGTGTGTTCGGATCAGCCGTAGAGAGTGTGTGTTCAGATCAGACGTAGAGAGTGTGTGTTCAGATCAGACGTAGAGTGTGTGTTCGGGTCAGACGTAGAGAGTGTGTGTCGGATCAGCCGTAGAGAGTGTGTGTTCGGATCAGACGTAGAGAGTGTGTGTTCGGATCAGACGTAGAGAGTGTGTGTTCGGATCAGACATAGAGAGTGTGTGTTCGGATCAGCCGTAGAGAGTGTGTGTTCGGATCATACGTAGAGAGTGTGTGTTCGGATCAGACATAGAGAGTGTGTGTTTGGATCAGCCGTAGAGAGTGTGTGTTCGGATAAGACATAGAGAGTGTGTGTTCGGATCAGCCGTAGAGAGTGTGTGTTCAGATCAGACGTAGAGAGTGTGTGTTTGGATCAGCCGTAGAGAGTGTGTGTTCGGATAAGACATAGAGAGTGTGTGTTCGGATCAGACACAGAGAGTGTGTGTTCAGATCAGACGTAGAGTGTGTGTTCGGGTCAGACGTAGAGAGTGTGTGTCGGATCAGCCGTAGAGAGTGTGTGTTCGGATCAGCCGTAGAGAGTGTGTGTTCGGATCATACGTAGAGAGTGTGTGTTCGGATCAGCCGTAGAGAGTGTGTGTTCGGATCATACGTAGAGAGTGTGTGTTCGGATCAGACGTAGAGACTGTGTGTTCGGATCAGACGTAGAGAGTGTGTGTTCGGATCAGACATAGAGAGTGTGTGTTCGGATCAGCCGTAGAGAGTGTGTGTTCGGATCATACGTAGAGAGTGTGTGTTCGGATCAGCCGTAGAGAGTGTGTGTTCGGATCATACGTAGAGAGTGTGTGTTCGGATCAGACGTAGAGAGTGTGTGTTCGGATCAGACGTAGAGAGTGTGTGTTCAGATCAGACGTAGAGTGTGTGTTCGGATCAGACGTAGAGAGTGTGTGTTCAGATCAGACGTAGAGAGTGTGTGTTCAGATCAGACGTAGAGTGTGTGTTCGGGTCAGATACAGAGAGTGTGTGTTTGGATCAGCCGTAGAGAGTGTGTGTTTGGATAAGACATAGAGAGTGTGTGTTCGGATCAGCCGTAGAGAGTGTGTGTTCGGGTCAGACGTAGAGAGTGTGTGTTCGGATCAGCCGTAGAGAGTGTGTGTTTGAATCAGCCGTAGAGAGTGTGTGTTCGGATCAGACATAGAGAGTGTGTGTTTGGATCAGCCGTAGAGAGTGTGTGTTTGGATAAGACATAGAGAGTGTGTGTTTGGATAAGACATAGAGAGTGTGTGTTCGGGTCAGACGTAGAGAGTGTGTGTTCAGGTCAGACGTAGAGAGTGTGTGTTCGGATCAGCCGTAGAGAGTGTGTGTTTGAATCAGCCGTAGAGAGTGTGTGTTTGGATAAGACATAGAGAGTGTGTGTTCGGATCAGCCGTAGAGAGTGTGTGTTCGGGTCAGACGTAGAGAGTGTGTGTTCGGATCAGCCGTAGAGAGTGTGTGTTTGAATCAGCCGTAGAGAGTGTGTGTTTGGATAAGACATAGAGAGTGTGTGTTCGGGTCAGACGTAGAGAGTGTGTGTTCGGATCAGCCGTAGAGAGTGTGTTTGAATCAGCCGTAGAGAGTGTGTGTTCGGATCAGACATAGAGAGTGTGTGTTTGGATCAGCCGTAGAGAGTGTGTGTTTGGATAAGACATAGAGAGTGTGTGTTTGGATCAGCCGTAGAGAGTGTGTGTTTGGATAAGACATAGAGAGTGTGTGTTCGGATCAGCCGTAGAGAGTGTGTGTTCGGGTCAGACGTAGAGAGTGTGTGTTCGGATCAGCCGTAGAGAGTGTGTGTTTGAATCAGCCGTAGAGAGTGTGTGTTCGGATCAGACATAGAGAGTGTGTGTTTGGATCAGCCGTAGAGAGTGTGTGTTCGGGTCAGACGTAGAGAGTGTGTGTTCGGATCAGCCGTAGAGAGTGTGTGTTTGAATCAGCCGTAGAGAGTGTGTGTTTGGATCAGACATAGAGAGTGTGTGTTTGGATCAGCCATAGAGAGTGTGTGTTCGGATAAGACATAGAGAGTGTACCACTATTGCGGTAAGCATGTTGTAACTTCCGGTTGTTGTCATTGTCATCTCCGGGTATCCCGTGTGCCTGTTCTGCTGCTGATAGCTTATTATCTTAACTTAATCGATCGTTTTAAAACTCTTGATCACGGCAACTGCCTGACGTTGTAATCACACGTTACTACAGCTTAAGCACTCACAACTCTCCGTCTCTTAGCGACTGTAACTCCACAGTTGCCTACACTCTTTTCGGGTTTGCTAACGGTAGCTACTTTAGCTTGATAGCTAGCCATGGCTCTTTCCCCACCCTCTGGTGCTATTTCCTGCTCTTCCTGTCTCATGTTTGGTTACTCCCCTACCTCCTTTACTGGTACCGATACATGTGTTAAATGTAGTATAGCTGTTAGGTTGGAGGCGGGAATCATAGCCATAGAAGCCCGGCTCCGCATCTTAGAAAGTAACTCAGCTACAGTAAAGCCCATGTTAGCCAGTGCGGACCGGCAAAAGGTAGCTCCTATTAGCCGTCCCCCGGCAACTCCCGAGCAGCAGGGAGACTGGGTGACTGTTCAGAAGGGGCATAACGCGAAACCCGCAGGTCCCCACCATCCCGTTCACGTGTCTAACAGATATTCCCCACTCAGCGAGACACCCGCTGAGAAGCCAACTCTGGTCATTGGTAGCTCTATTATGAGACACGTGAATTTAGAGACCAAAGCCTCCACAGTCACATGCATTCCGGGGGCCAGAGCGGGCGACGTTGAGGCGCATCTTAAACTGCTGGCTAAAAATAAACGTAAATACAGTAGGATTGTTATTCACGTCGGTGGTAATGATGTTCGTTTACGCCGATCAGAATGCACCAAACTTAATGTGGAGTTGGTGTGTAGTTATGCTAAAACAATGTCGGACACCGTAATCTTCTCTGGTCCCCTCCCCAATCTGATCAATGATGACATGTATAGCCGCATGTCATCATTTCAGCGCTGGTTGTCTTGGTGGTGCCCAGCAAACAATGTGGGCTTCGTAAATAATTGGACAGCCTTCTGGGGAAAACCTGGTCTGATTAAGAGAGACGGCATTCATCCTACTTTGGAAGGTGCAAATCTCATTTCGGCAAACATTTCAGGGCTTTGTGGACTTAATCCATGACAAACTGGAGTTGAGACCAGGAGGCGGAGTCGCAGTCTTACACGCTTCTCTGCGCTCTCTCCTAGGCAGTCATCCATAGGAATCCCGAACCCAATAAAATACCCAATATTAGCGGTGTGTGTGTCTGCCCAAGGACAATTTAAGGTAAAACCTAATAGAGGTGTCATACATAATAACCTGATAAAAGTAAATGTAACAACTACTACAGTGCAACAAAACAGGAAGATTAAATGTGGTCTCTTAAACATAAGATCTCTAGCATCTAAAGCAATATTGGTAAATGATTTAATATCAGATTATAATATTGATATATGCTGTCTCACTGAAACTTGGTTGAGACATGAAGAATATGTCAGCATAAATGAGGCCACTCCACCCAGCCATATCAATACTCATATTGCCAGAGGCGTGGGCCGAGGAGGTGGAGTTGCAGCAATCTTTGACTCAAGTTTACTTATCAATACTAAACCAAAATTAAATTATACCTCCTTTGAAAGTCTCGTTTTTAGTCTTACGCATCCGACCTGGAAAATTTTGCAGCCAATCTTATTTGTTACAGTGTACCGTGCACCAGGTCCTTATTCAGAATTCTTATCAGAATTCTCTGAGTTTTTATCAACTTTGGTTCTTAAAACAGATAAAGTAATTATCGTAGGTGACTTTAATATTCATGTTGACGATGATAAAAATAGCCTTACTGTTGCATTTAACTCTATATTAGATTCTGTTGGTTTTTGTCAGAGTGTAAATAAACCAACCCACTGCTATAATCACACTCTCGACCTTGTTCTGACTTATGGTATTGAAATTGAGCAACTATTAGTCGAACCGCATAATCCTGCTTTATCCGACCATTTCTTAGTAACTTTTGAAGTGCTGTTGCTGGACTACAAAGCATTAGTCAAAGGCTCCTCCAGCAGAAACCTATCTGTTAGTGCTATAGCCAAATTTAAGGAAGAGATTCCACCAATGCTTAACTCGATAGCAGGTCTGCATGTAGGGGAGGAAACTTATACAAAATGTCCACCACCCCAAATTGATCATGCTGTTGATAGTGCTACAGATGCGCTGCGAATAAAATTAGACTCTGTTGCTCCTTTGAAAAAGAAGAAAATAAAACAACATAGATTAGCTCCATGGCATAATGCCGAAACCCGCAAAATAAAGCAAAAGTCGAGACAACTTGAAAGGATATGGCGTTCCACTAAACTTGAAGAATCTCGTTTAATTTGGCATATCACTCTCAATGAATATAAGAAAGCACTGCGTAAAGCGAGAGCAGCCTACTACTCTTCACTAATAGATGAGAATAAGAATAATGCAAGATTTCTTTTCAGCACTGTAGCCAGGCTGACAGAGAGCCATAGCTCGATTGAGCCTTCTATTCCCATAGCACTCAGTAGTAATGATTTTATGTGCTTTTTTAACGATAAAATTGTTACTCTTAGAAACAAAATTAATGACCTCTTGCCTTTGACCAGTATAGTGTTATCAACTCCCGGAAACGTAAGTTATAATATTACACTAGATAGTAAACTAGAATGCTTCTCAGCCATAAACCTTGAACAATTAAATTCAATGATTCTCTCTTCTAAACCATCAACGTGTATATTAGACCCAATTCCAACTAAGCTGTTGAAGGAAGTTTTTCCATTAATTAGCACTTCTTTATTAAATATTATGAATATGTCTTTATTATCAGGCTATGTTCCACAATCATTCAAAGTAGCAGTGATAAAACCGCTTCTTAAAAAGCACAACCTCGATCCAGAGGTTTTAGCCAACTATAGACCTATTTCTAATCTTCCGTTCCTCTCAAAAATTCTTGAGAAAGCAGTCGCAAAACAGCTGTGTGATTACTTAAAAAACAATGATTTATTTGAAGATTTTCAGTCTGGCTTTAGAACACATCATAGCACAGAGACAGCTCTGGTCAAAGTCACAAATGACATTCTAATAGCCTCTGACAAAGGACTTGTCTCTATTCTTGTTTTGCTCGATCTCAGTGCTGCATTTGATACTATCGATCATGATATCTTATTGCAAAGACTAGAGCACTTAGTTGGCATACAGGGAACTGCCTTAGGCTGGTTTAGGTCCTATTTATCTGAACGCTCTCAGTTTGTACGTGTCAATGATGAATCTTCCACGCAAACCAAAGTTAGCCACGGAGTGCCACAGGGCTCAGTGCTCGGACCTATTTTGTTCACATTATATATGCTTCCGTTAGGCAATATTATAAGGAATCATTCTGTAAATTTTCATTGTTATGCGGATGATACTCAACTATATTTATCAATCAAGCCTGATGAAATTAATCATCTAAATAAAATTCAAGACTGCCTCAAGGACTTAAAAACGTGGATGACCTTAAACTTTTTGATGTTAAACACGACCAAAACTGAAGTTATTGTACTTGGCCCGAAGAATCTACGAAACAAATTATCTAAAGATATACTAACTATGGATGGCATTAATTTGGCCTCCAGTGAGACTGTAATGAATCTTGGTGTTATATTTGATCAGGATTTATCCTTTAACGCCCACATAAAATCAATTTCAAGGACCGCCTACTTCCATCTACGTAACATTGCAAAAATCAGGCATATCTTGCCTCAAAACGATGCAGAGAAACTAGTCCATGCATTTGTTACTTCAAGGCTGGATTATTGTAACTCTTTATTATCAGGGTGTACCAAGAAGTCAGTCAAGTCGCTTCAGCTAATTCAAAATGCTGCAGCTCGTGTCCTAACCAGAGTTAGGAAAAGGGACCACATTACTCCTGTTCTGGCTGCCTTACACTGGCTCCCTATAGAACACAGGATAGAATTTAAAATTCTTCTTCTCGCCTACAAAGCCCTTAATGGGCAGGCGCCATCTTACCTTAAAGAACTCATTATACCCTATTGTCCTACTAGGGCATTGCGTTCCAAGAATGCAGGGTTGTTGGTTGTTCCTAGAGTCTCTAAAAGTACAATGGGAGCCAGAGCCTTTTCTTATCAAGCTCCACATTTGTGGAATCAGCTTCCAGTTTGTGTTCGGGCGGCAGACACCCTATCCGTTTTTAAGAGTGCGCTTAAGACCTTCCTTTTTGATAAAGCTTATAGTTAGGGCTGATTAGATTCAGCCCCTAGTTTTGCTGATATAGGCTTAGTTTGTCGGGGGACATCTTACTTCTTCCTTCTCTCTGTCTATACCTGTGTACTCCCATGTTCCGATTAACCCAGCTTCCCCAAATTTCTTTCTTTTTGGTGTCTATATACGCTGGGATCCGGAGTCATGGATGATCCTGCGGTCCTGTGTCCGGCATCACGAGCCCTGGATCTTGAGTCGTGGCTGTGGTCCTGGATCATAGGTCCTGGATGGATATCCTCGTGGATCCATCTTCCTATTACACACACATGCATTTCCAAACATTTGGACTACCTATGTTGCAAATGTATTATCTTTTCAATTTACACACGGCATCTATTGCACGACTGTCCGTCCTGGGAGAGGGATCCCTCCTCTGTTGCTCTCCCTGAGGTTTCTCCCATTTTTCCCTTTAAACTGTGGGTTTTCTTCGGAAGTTTTTCCTTGTACGATGTGAGGGTCTAAGGACAGAGGGTGTCTTATTGTCATACTGATATTTTGTACAAACTGTGAAGTCCACTGAGACAAATGTAACATTTGTGATATTGGGCTATATAAATAAACATTGATTGATTGATTGAGTGTGTGTTCGGATCAGCCGTAGAGAGTGTGTGTTCAGATCAGACGTAGAGAGTGTGTGTTCTGATCAGACACAGAGAGTGTGTGTTCAGATCAGCCGTAGAGAGTGTGTGTTCAGATCAGACACAGAGAGTGTGTGTTCGGATCAGACGTAGAGAGTGTGTGTTCGGATCAGACGTAGAGAGTGTGTGTTCAGATCAGACACAGAGAGTGTGTGTTCAGATCAGACGTAGAGAGTGTGTGTTCGGATCAGACGTAGAGAGTGTGTGTTCAGATCAGCCGTAGAGAGTGTGTGTTCAGATCAGACACAGAGAGTGTGTGTTCTGATCAGAACGTCACCACTTTGGTTTGTTTGGGTTTGCTTTTCTTCACGGGAACATGAACGTCCTCGTGGTCTGCGCTCATGTTGTTCGACAGCCAGGGAAGCGTCACTGAGTTACCTGCAAAAAAAATAAAATAAGACGTGTTCAAATCTCTTATTAAAAATGTCTCCTATTTTACTCTTTATCAACAATATATTGTTGATAAAGAGTATTAACAATATATTACAGAGTATTTCTAAAAATGTGTAATTTATCTGGATTTGTTTAGCCTCTTACGAACTGGGCCTGTTTTTCAGGCCTCGGGCTCGAACATGACATGCCCAGAATGAATGACTTTATCTTCACTTCTAAAGGGGTAAATGAATAATCTTTTGTTATCAAAGCAATGATACACCTGTGAGTTGTCTGTAGAAGTGTCAGAATCAATTTAGATGTTGCTGTGTCAGTAAATACAGATGTATAATAATTCTAATCTCCACCTAAAAAAAACCCCATTACTTATAGTGAAAACCACCCTTGAATGATGGAATAGTAGATAAAAGTACCCTGTTTCAAAGAATAGTTCTTCCTTACTCCTAAGATATTTAACCTTTCTGCCTGTTGACGTTTACAACCAACCCTGACTCTGTTATCTCCCGTAAGGAATGTGCTAATGCAGTCATATGCACTCATTCTCAGTTTAATGACCGGTCAACTCTCGGTCACAGAGCCTAAAAGGCAGGCAAGTGATTGAGTATTTCCAGATGTTGGGGGATATCTCCAGTGTTCTCTGTGTTTACGCACCATCCCCCAATATGTGGATTACCTCTCTGTAAACTAGTTAAAAGGTGTATTGAGAGAGAGGCTGGTCAGATTTGACATTGCAACCCACCAGGGCAGTCAGAATCTCTGGCTGTGGGACTTGTGATGTGAATTCTCCAGCCGCTGCCATTATGTACGGCGCCCGGGGAGCAGTGATGGGAACGGTGCCTTGCTCAGGGACACCTCGGTCGCACTTGGTCTTTCCGGGACTTGAACTGGTGACCTTCCAGTTGCCAAGTCCTTATGGACTTCGCCACCTCCGCTGCTGTGAATGGTTCTGGCCCTTCCTACATCCAGGACATGGTTAAATGGTACACCCCAGCACGTGCACTCCGCTCTGCATCAGCCAAGCAGCTCGCTGCACCCGCACTGCGAGGGGGACCCAAGTTCCCATCAGCAAAAACACGTCGGTTTGCTCCCCATTGACATCAGGACAGCAGATAGCTTACACATCTTCAGGCGCAGACTAAGAACTAATCTCTTTCGACTCCACTTCGAGCAATACAATTACTAACAAAGCACTTATATACTAACAAAGGACTGGCTTATCTAAAGCCAGTTGAGTAGCACTTCAAATGTTTGGCTCCATGAAACCTGATGTACTTTATGATTCTGTTTTCTTCTAGTTTGTATCTTCTTGGTCGAACGCACTTATTGTAAGTCGCTTTGGATAAAAGCGTCAGCTAAATGTAATGTAATGTAAAAGTCACTTTGAATTAGTCCTCTGTGGGGCCTGTTCTCAGTACACCAACTCTCATGCAAATCGGAGCAACTTTATTTGACCTGTTTTTCAGGAAAGGTCATGTCTTCCTTCAGTGATGACTTTGCAAAGGTCTAAAAATCAAAGGTTCTCCAATCATCTCCAAAATCGACACACTCAATCCAGGTTCTGGAGGCAGGACACAGTTCAAGTACCAGCTTCGTGGCAGCTTGCAATGTTGAAATATGTCCCTGTCCACTTCAAATACATTTGCAGTGTCTTGTGTATTTGAAGTGTACTGTCCACTTCAAATACACAAGACACTACAGAAATGTATTTGAAGTGAACAATACACTAACAGTGGAAATGCAACATAAACTAGAGAAAAAATGCAATGTTTTTTTAGGGACCACATTTTGACTTTCATCAGAATTTGACTTTTTTCTCACATTTAGTTTTTTCTCGCAGAATTTTATTTTAAAACTTCTCAGAATTTGACTATTTTCTCGGAATTTGAGCAAGTGTGTGTGTGGGGGGGAGTGTATGTATGTTTATGCAGGTATATGCCTGTTTATGTGTGTGTTTGTGTGTGTGAGTGTGTGTGAGTGTGGTGTTGCATGTATATGTCTGTTTGAGTGTGTGTGTGTGTTTCTGAAGGTAAACGTCTGTTGTGTGTGTGTGTGTGTGTGTGTGTGTGTGTGTGTGTGTGTGTGTGTGTGTGTGTGTGTGTGTGTGTGTGTGTGTGTGTGCGTGTGTGTGTGTGTGTGCGTGGGTGTGAGTGTGTGTGTGCATTTGTGTGTGGGTGTGTCTGTTTATCCAGGTATATGTCTGTTTGAGTGTGTGTGTGTGTGTGTGTGTGTGTGTGTGTGTGTGTGTGTATGTATATGTGTGCATATGAGTGTATGTGTTTGTTTGCATTCGTGTATATCTGTGTCTTTGAGCATGCGTGTAGGTTTGTGTTTGTGTATGCAGGTATATGTCTGTGTGTGTATGTGTGCGTATGTGTCTGTGTGTCTGTTTTCACTAGGGTATATGTGTGTTTGAACATGTGTGTGTTTCTGAAGGTAGATGGTCTGTTTGTGTGTGTGTGTAGGTGTGTGTGTGTGTGCGTGCGAGTACGTGTGTCCAAGTGTGTGTTTATGTATTTGTGTGTATATGTGTATGTTTATGTAGGTATATGTATTTTTGAGTGAGTGTGTTAACGTGTGTTAATGTGTGTTAATGTGTGTGTGTGTGTCTGTTTGCACTAGTGTATATGTGTGTGTTTGAGTATGCGTGTGCATGTGCGTTTGTGTGTTTCTGAAGGTAAATGTCTGTTTGAGTCTGTGTGTGTGTGCGTGTATATGTGTCTGTGTGCAATTGTTTGCCTTTATTCAGGTATGTCTTTTTGAGTGTGAATGTGTATGTTAATTTGTGTGTGTGTGTGTGAGTGTGTGTGCATGTTTGTTTCTGCATGTCCAATGTATTTTGGAGTGTGTGTGTGTGTAGTTGTGATTCTTTACATTGTTACTGTATTTTTAAGTAATAAGTTACATTACAATATTAATGTCTCTGAAATGTAATGAGTTAAACTTATTTTATATAATTTTGAGTTTCTTTACCAAAATAACTCCAAAAGAATGGCTCGGTATTTTAAAAGCTAAAATGTAGTTTAGTGCAGCTCATTATACATCAAGTGAAGGGCGATGTGGTTTAGCATAACAACTGTGTAGGCCATTAAGAAGCCCTCAGACACTTTTGCTTGCAGATGTTGTGATTCCGGCCCCTTCGGCGGGTCCGTGGGGCTTAAGAGGTTAAGGCTAATAACAACTTTTATTACATGGCTTAGTTGAATACTCTATTCTGATTGTAAATTCTTAACATGTGACACGTTGTTAATACAGTAGTACAGACCACTGTCAAGGACCATAATGAAGGTTGCTAAGGAGGATCAAGAAAGAGAAAGGAAAAGAGGTTAAAAGACAGAGCGCTGGACGTCAGATAAATCACCAGAAGAAGGCAGACAGGAAGTAAACAATAACAAGCCCGTGATCGGCACGGGTGGGCCCCTGCTCACGGCTCTCACTACCGATTTGTATTCCTAATTTAATCATCATCTTCACGATCATTTATGTTTATGTTTCGCCGAATTGACATGAAAGCACTGATAAATGTGAATATACTGTAGTCAACTTCATTAAAACGTTATTAACTTGCCCGAACGCAGTAATTCACTAAAAAGAGGTTTATTTTTAATGAAGCCTCGTCATCTCACCATGGGCAAACGGGCTATAATATTATACTATTGTTAATAGTTTACTGTATTATTAGTGTTTTATATTACTGCTATAACAATCACACATTGCATTCATTGTTGTGCAATGTTAAAATCAAATGTAATTATTTTTAAATAGTCTGAATGAAACGGCAGCTCTCAGGTGATCAGCTGTGTGTTTACACACCTAACAGCCCATCAGCCATGGCCCCCATCCCCCTCTGAGTGACAAGCTTACAGTTAGCTATCTTTGTGTATTGCAAGTGTAAACATTTACATTATTATTATGTAATATATAAAGACTATATATTATTGAATTACAATTAAGATAATAAGATTAGATGTACTTTATTTGATCTAAAATATTGATGTTTTTTCGTTATAGTAGCCTGTGAAAACCATAACAAATAAGTGATTAAATGCTACAGTATTCAGCAAACACAACTGCAGAGCTGCAAACATTCCAAGTCAAGGCAAGTTTATTTATATAGCACTTTTCAACACAAGGCAATTCAAAGTGCTTTACAAAAAATGAAAGATATTAAGAAAATGGCATGGTGTCCATGCGTCTCATTTGTCTCCCATAATCAGAACATTCCTCAGGCGGGTGCAGTGATAATTCTTCAGGGTTTTCTGCGCGATGTGTTGTGTCTTTCTCCTGTTTTGATTCCTCTTGTTGCTTGTCCTTGGCAGAGGGAACAGATTGATGACGCAGGCAGTTGAATATGTTAGAGATAAACAATTTCACTCCTGACTTGTTCAGGCAAACTCCATTTGCCTTGAAAAGATGTCTGCGGTCCCAGAAAAAGTTAAAGTTGTCAATAAAATGGACAGAATGGTCAGTACAGGCATTGGAAAGCCAGGTGTTCAGTGCAAACAATCTGCTGAATCTCTCCACTCCTCTTCTGACTGGAGGTAGAGGGCCACTGATGAACACCTCCGCATTTAGAGAGCTGAGAGCTGGTATGGCCTAAACACATTTTGGGGCTCCAGTACTTTTCCATTGAGTCAGGGGTCTCCACTGTACAGCCTGCTGTGAGTGAAGACAACTGCCTCCCCTCTGCTAAACAGTGACACCCATAGAGATAAACTATAATAGGCCTTAAACTTAATCTTGCAAACCACTTACATGTTGTATAATATTGTGAGTATAGACCAACATGAAATATGATGCATTTTCATTGTGGGTTATATAAGATTATATTTGATTTCATGAACTTTCATTTTAATTATTCAACTCAATATCGAAACCTCAATAAAGCCACATTTGGAAAAAATAAAAATCGAATTCTCAAAAAAAGTTACGTTTTGAGGAAAAAATCAACATTTCGAGGAAGAAGTTGACTCTCTCCTCCCACCAGTCTGACCTCACCAGGACCTGAAGAGAAACAAGCGAGTCCTCAGGGAGAGAATAAAGAGAGTTTGATGAAATTAACCAATCACAGCTGCAGCTCCTCTATTTTATATTCTATTTAGATGTATATCAAATTCAAATGCAATGGTTGGATTGTAATATGCACATAAGATACAGGTTAGAAATGGCAATGAGAAAAGTTGAGGAAAAAAGTCATAATTTCGAGGAAAAGTCAAATGTTGGAGGAACAAGTTAAAAAACTCTGAGAACAAAGAGAAAAAAATGAAATTCTAAAAAAAGAGTTAAAGTTAAAGGAGCTTTCCGGAACAGGTAAGAGTCATGAAGTGGGAAGAGGAACTTGAAACTGCACACTCCCTCAGAACAGATGCAGACTGAACACATTGAGGACAGATCCACCACACAGATCTCTTTGAGGACTCTCTGTCTCCTAGAGAAAAAGCAGAGCCACAGTCCAGATCTCTGCAGGCAACACCTGCTGTCTTCAGGGTCCAGGTAGAGTCCCACACTGGTCTCCATTCTCCTCGATGTTTCACCTCCAGTTCTCCTGCACAGCGACTCTCTCCTCCGACCAGTCTGACCAGCTCTGAAGAGAAACAAGAGAGTCATCAGAGAAGAGTTTGATGAAATGAACCAATCACAGCTGCAGCTCCTCTATTTTATATTCTATTTACATGTATATCAAATTCAAATTCCAAGGTTTTATTGTGATATGCACCTGAGCTACAGGTTAGAAATGGCAATGAGAATCTTTGAGGAAAAAGTCCAATTTTTTAGGGAAAATCCAAATTTCGAGGAAAAGTCAAAATTCTGAGGAAAAAGTCAACTTTGGTGGATAAAATCTATTTCTAAAACAAATTTAACATTTTGAGGAAAAAGTAATTCTTTTAGTAAAAGTAAAAAATGTGAGGAACAACTTGAAAATTCTGAGAACGAAGTCAACATTGGATAAAAAAGTCCAATTTTTATAAAAAATGTAAAATAGTGCAAGAAGTCTATATACATCTAAATACAATATGATATGTACAAGAACAGAATATGAAATTAAATGACATTAAGACTAAATTAAAAACGGTTAATTGCGGTGATAACTTTTTATATAAATAATTAAATTGCGAGATGAGACTTCTTGCGTATAGATTGTATATAGACTTCTTGCACCATTTTGTATATTTGTATTTTATTATATATGTTGCATTGTTGGAGGAGCTCAGGTCAGGAGAATTCCATTGCCATTTCTACCCTGTAGCTTATGTGGATATGACAATAACACCTTTGAATCTTCTACCTGAGCAGGTGAGGCCAACAGCTGTGCCAGGTGAGCAGGTGTTTCTCTCTGAGGCTGAGCTACAGTCCAGGAGAGCAGACTCATGGCCTCCACACTGGAACTCTTTGGTCCCCATTGGAGCCTCCCCTTCTCCATAGAGCGCCCCCTGGAGGACTGAAGGAGCCCCACAGCCCAGCTGCCTGCAGACCACCTGAGCATCCTGCTGGTCAAAGTCAGCCTCACACACTGAGGACCAGGACGGGTTAGACTGGTTAGAGTGGTCAGAGTTCACCTCCAGTCTGCCTGAACACAGACTGGTCCCATTCACCAGCCTGACAGAGTCTGCAGAGGACAGAAGATACAACTTAGGTAAAGAAACAGTTACTTTTACATTTCTATTGTATTTAATGCTTTATCTTATATTTCAATGTTCTTATTTGTTATTTATTTAAAAATAAAAATGTCCGTCAAATCTCTGAGAAAAAACTCAAAAAACTCAAAAACAGAGAAAAAAGTCAAATTTCAAGGAACAAGTCCAATTTGGAGAAAAATCTAAATTTGAGAAAAAAGTCAAATATGAAGAAATATGTCAAATGTTGAGAAAACAAAATCCAATTCTAAAAAAACCCGCTGCCCCGGTACCGGGGTCTCTCGGGCTTAAGAGGTTAAAGGAGCTTACCTGAACAGGTAAGAGTCAGGAGGTGGGAAGAGGAACTTGATATTGCACATTCCCTCAGAGCAGATGCAGACTGAACACATTGAGGTCTGATCCTCCACACAGATCTCTTTGAGGACGCCTTTCTCTCTCCCACAGAAACAGCAGAGCCACAGTCGAGTTCTCTGCAGCCAACACCTGCTGTCTTCAGGTTCCAGGGAGAGGAAGAGCCATCCACTGGTCTCCATTCTCCTCGATGTTTCACGCTTAGAGTTCCTGCACAGCGACTCTCTCCTCCCACCAGTCTGACTTCATGAGGCTCTGAAGAGAAACAAGAGAGTCATCAGAGAGAGAATAATGTGAGTTTGAAGAAATGAACCAATCACAGCTGCAGCTCCTCTATTTTATATTCTATGTACATGTTTATCAAATTCAAATGCAAAGGTTGTATTGTCATATGAACATGAGCTACAGGTTAGAAATGGCAATGAGGAATGTTGAGGAAAAAGTCCAAATTTGAAAAAAGTCAAAACTTTGAGAAAAAGGTCGACTTGAGAAATAATGAAAATTTGGTTTACAAAATCAAATTCAAAGAAAAAAGCAAAATTCTAAAAAAAAATTAAGATTTTGAGGAAAAGTCAACATTTCGGGGAAAAAGTTAAAGTCTGAGAACAAAGTAAAAATTGAAGAAAAAAGTCAAATCTTTAGAAAAATGAAAAAAAATAATGCAAGAAGTGAATATACAACATGATATGTACAAAAACAGAATATGAAATTAAATTATGTAAATTGAGACTAAATTAAAACGGGTGATTTTGTTACGTTCCCTACTGGGCTAGGGGAACCAAAGGGAAGTAACACAATATAAGATGACCTGGCGAGAGAAAAAGGAGAGGAAACTGATCTCTGAAGCCACAAGATCCAGCCCACTTCCAAAGCAAACTAAGATAAACTAGAACAGTGGTTCTCAACTGGTGGGTCGCGACCCAAAAGTGGGTCGCGGACCCGTTTCGAGTGGGTCGCGGATGTGTGAGTGAAGAAAAAAAATTGAAAAAAAAAATTTGGATTTTTTTTTTTTTTTTGGGGAAAAAGTCAAACTTTTATTTTGAAGGCCCGATGTTCTAACGCTGTGCATGCAGTCGGCGTTGGACTGGAAGTACCGGAGACCATAAACGGTTTTGAAAACTTCTGTCACATAGTGATCATCTTCTCAATAAAATATCTTTGCTGATGTTTTTTCGAGTCTTCTGGCCAATCAGAATCAAGATAGTTGCCGGAAGTCCCCACGGAGAATAACTTTGCGGTAGAACTCTTTTTTATACATCCATGGGTACAACTTCAGATAACAATGAACACATAATGAAATATGACCCCCGGTCTGATGACTGACAGGTCACAGAACAATGGGGGCTATCTACCCTTACCCACAATTTAAAGTAAGTCACACAGACCCTCTCTTTGCTCTTCTCTCTGTGAGGAGCAGCAAGTTCAGCTTCACAACAAAATGAAAAACAAACAATGGCATAAAATATTATTAATATGTCGGGTAGTAATAGATTTATTTATTTTCTTCTCAGTGTACCAGAATGCATAGTTTATGTTAGTATTTCTAAAAATCTCCTGGGGGAGAATCCCCCCAGACCCCCTGCTGGGGTTGGGTTTTCAGCATGCGTGCCTTTTTATATAGTTCAGCTTTGATTCCATCATCTCATTAACCTTTTTTAAAAGCATACTTTAGTTCTGTGAAGGGATATAAGGGATATATGCACTGTACTTCACTTTTATTAATATTGTATGCTGAAAAGTGTATATATTACAGCACGATTTTTTGTTGAATAGTGCTTCAAAATGTTGGGTCGCGATGTATTGACCAAGTAAAAAGTGGGTCCCGAGGCCTGACCAGTTGAGAACCACTGAACTAGAACACAAATATACACTGGAGCACATCTCCTAATAATGAACAAAACACAGGTCTCAGAGAAAGAGACACCATGCTGCACACATGCAGCCAGAGGAGACGGAGAGAGTGACTGCAGCCTTCCTCAGATCCTTTATGGAGGCCCTGATTGGGGATTGGGAGCACCTGAGGGAGAGGCTGCTCCTGGAGACAAACAGGGGGAAAGAGAGAGAGACACACAAATACCCACACACACAAGCACCCACTACGGCACATAGCTATTTATATAAATAAGTAGATTGCAAGATGAGACTTCTTGCTTATTGATTGTAGAATTCTTCCACTATTTTTTTTATTTGTATTTTATGTTTTATGTTGTTTTGTTGGAGGAGCTCAGTTCAGGAGAGTTTCATTGCCATTTCTACCCTGTCGCTTATGACAATAAAACCTTTGAATCTTTGAATCTTCTACCTGAGCAGGTGAGGATAACAGCTGTGCCAGGTGAGCAGGTGTTTCTCTCTGAGGCTGAGCTACAGTCCAGGAGAGCAGACTCATGGCCTCCACACTGGAACTCTTTGGTCCACATTGGAGCCTCCCCTTCTTCATAGAGCGCCCCCTGGAGGACTAAAGGAGCCCTACAGCCAAGCTGCCTGCAGACCACCTGAGCATCCTGCTGGTCAAAGTCAGCCTCACACACTGAGGACCAGGACGGATTAGACTGGTCAGACTGGTTAGACTGGTTAGACTTCACCTCCAGTCTGCCTGAACACGGACTGGTCCCATTCACCAGCCTGACAGAGTCTGGAGAGGACAGAAGATACAACTGAGGTAAAGAAACGGTTACCTTTTGAATTGTTATTGTATTGTATGCTTTATCTTATATTTCTATTTTCGAAATTTGAGGAAAAAGTCAACATTTTGAGGGAAAAGTCAAATGTTGTGAAATAAGTTAAATATGGAGAAAAAAAATCAAATTCTAAAAAAAAAGAGTTAACCTGTTAAGCCCTGAGCCTGTTCTTCAGATTTCAGGCTCGAAAATGCTATGCCCAAAACAAATGACTATAACTTAACTTCTAAAAGGGTTATATGAATAATTCATTTTACTAAAGCAAGTGTACATCTGTGAGTTGGATGTAGAAGTGTCAGAATCAATATAGATGTTTCTGTGTCAGAGTAAAACACAGTTTAAAAAGGTAAATTCTTACCTTCACCTAAAAAAAAACATTATTATCGTGAAAACCACCTTGAATGATGGGATGGTAGACTAAAAGCTTTAGGAACCCAAAGTATAACATATAATAAGTACCCTGTATCAAGATTGATGCAAAACAAGTACAATTTGACCTTTTTAGAGAGATTTACCTTTGGGCACATTTGGATACCATCAGTGCCATTTGACCTTTTTCAGGTACCATACTGTAAACATACTTTTATTATCACTATAATCATTCCATCCAAATACAAGTGTTTTTTTAAAAAGAAAAAAAAATATTTACATTTTTTTTTTAATGTAAATGGTGTGTGTGTGTGTGGGTGTGTGTGTGTGTGTCTGTGTGTGGACTTTGCCACAGTCCTTACATGTTTATCACCCGACTAACACTTCTATGAAGGTGTAACGGAGGTGATCTCTGGGCCCATAGATCTCGGCCTCCGTTACGGGTAATATAGCACTATAAACATTGCACAGGAAGCAAGGGAATATATGTAATTTATGTAACTAGTTTGTCTTTCCCCATGTCTGTTGCTGATTGTGTTCACCTGGTGCACTGTGTTTTCTCCTCCCCCCTCACCTGTGTCTTGTTGGTTGATTAGGGTGTATGTGTATTTAGGCTCTGTTTCCCTGTCTGTTAGGAGGCTGGTAGTGTGGTGTAAAATCCTTGTGGTTGGTGACGGTGTGCACATGTTCAGCCGGATTGAGGCTGTCAATCATCGTGTCTGATTTAATAAATGCCCACTCCGGGTTATATTTTTGGACGTTCTGCCTCTGCCTCCTTGCTTGGACGGGCCGCTCAATTGTCAGCTTCACAATTGGTGTCAGAAGTGGGATTGACCAAATGAGGAGGTGAAAACGATTGAGGAACTGAGGGAGAGGATGAAGTCATTCCTGCAGTATGAGACAGCCTGATTCAAGTGGAGGAGTGCCGTTTGAGGAACATCGAGCAGCCATTTTCACTGATACAGGAAGAGGTTTCCCTGACAGAAGAGAAAGAAGAGCAGCTCAGATTGCAGAGGGAGGAAGAGGAGAAGCTGAGAAAGGAAGCGCTTAGCGGATGAGGCTCATCTGATACGCCTGCAGGAGGAGAAGAAACTTAAAGACGAGGAAGATGCTTTTCTAGCGGAGGAGGAGCGGGTGAAAATGGCCGAGAAGATCCGTCAGGAGGGAGAGCGCGTCATGCAGCGACAGCTGGAGGAGATAAGGGCTCATGCAGAGGCCCTGTCAGCCGCTCAGACTCATGTGGAGAAGCAGGTGATGAAGACGCTGCAGGCGGAGAAGGCGGCGTACGTGGAGAACCTGACGGAGGCCATCGCGAAGGAGCGGGAGAAAGAGTTGAGGAAGAAAGGGAAGCTTCTTTCCGACTTCACGCCCCCCTCTGAGGAAACCATGCGGCACAAGGGGAAGCAGAAACACTGTGCGGAGTGGAGACACATGGAGGAGAGCAAAATGGCCAAGATCAACAAGTGTCGCAGGAATGAGGTACTGTTCTCTTTCGCGAGAGGAAGGAGGAAATGTGACGAAGATGGCTTCGTCACTGTGGACTGACGGTTTCGGGCTTGCATATGTGCACATTTTTATACAATTTATACTATTTATTGATATAGTGTTTATTGTATTTTATTTTGAAAAGTGTTCCCCTTTCCCCGTGTCTGTTGCCGTTGATTGTGTGCACCTGGTGCCCTGTGTTGTCTCCTCCCCCTCACCTGTGTCCTGTTGGGTTGATTGGGTTGGGCATTTAGGATCTGGGGTTTTTCTGTTTGGGAGAGGTGTGTGAGATCCTTGTGGCTGGTGACTGTGCTCACGTGAACAGCACATTGAGGCTGTGTCATGTGCCTGTGAGTAATAAATGCCTACACCGGGTTGTATTTTGGATGTTCTGCCTCTGCCTCCTTGCTTGGTCGGACCGCTCGACGGTCAGCTTCACGATTGGTATCATAAGTGGGATTGACCAAGTGAGGAGGTGAGAGTGATGGAGGAACTGAGGGAGATGATGAGGTCACTCTTGCAGCTTCAGGCAGCCGGTGAGCAGCAGTTCGCACGGGTACAAGAGCGGGAATCCATGATGGAAGAGGAGCGGAGACTCCGGAGGCAAGACGGCAGATTGGCTGGAGGCTCGACGGGCGCTGGCTCTGCCGCTGAGGCATCAGAGATCCTGGCAGAGAACCGGAGATTGGTGCAAGACCAGAAATAGGAGCAGCTCCGGTTACAGAGTGAAAAAGAGAAGAAGGCAGAAGCATCGAGAATGGTTGGAAAGATGGCGGCGCACACTCAGAAGAATAACAAGCCAAGGACACTTGGAGGAAAGGAGTCGCAGCCTTTGATAATTGTCAAAACTCCGACGGAGGAGCAGCGCCTGAAGTTGGAGAGGTTGATGCGGAACCCGTATAAGCCTGATCCCATTCCAGACCGGCCAAAGGAGTGGAACGCGCGGGCTCCTCCGGAGTTCGTCCGGGATGTGATTGGTTCCAGCGCCGGTGCGGGCAGCGGGGAATTCCACGTTTACTGGCACCTCCGATGCAGGGAGTACCAAAGGCAAAACTTTCTGGACAGGATGTCGGGGAAAGTGAATGAGGACATCGAGTGTCTCGATGAAGTGGAGCTGAGCAAACGGGTGGCCGGTGATGGAGCAGCGGGGCGCAGGATGAAGCGGGAAAGACTGAGGCGCAAGATGCGGATGGCAAAGATAGCCGAGAAGGTCCGTCAGGAGAGAGAGCGCGTCAGACAGCAGAACCAGCAGGAGCGCATGGAGAGGAATAATCAGATCCCGAAGAGGAAGAAAGGGAAGCTTCTTTTCCACTTCACGCCCCCCCCCCCCCCCCCCGAGGAAGCCAAGATTCCTAAGATATTGTATTTCCTGGGGAGAGGGGTAAGGAAATGTAACGGGGGTGATCTCTGGGCCCATAGATCTCAGCCTCCGTTACGGGTAATATAGCACTAAAACATTGCACAGGAAGCAGGGGAATATATGTAATTTATGTAACTAGTTTGTCTTTGTTTCCTGGTTTTATTCTGAAAAGTGTTCCCCTTTCCCCATGTCTGTTGCTGATTGTGTTCACCTGGTGCCCTGTGTTTTCTCCTCCCCCCCCTCACCTGTGTCTTGTTGGTTGATTAGGGTGTGTGTGTATTTAGGCCCTGTTTCCCTGTCTGTTAGGAGGCTGGTAGTGTAGTGTAAAATCCCTGTGGTTGGTGACGGTGTGCACATGTTCAGCCGGATTGAGGCTGTCAATCATTGTGTCTGATTTAATAAATGCCCACACCGGGTTATATTTTTGGACGTTCTGCCTCTGCCTCCTTGCTTGGTCGGGCCGCTCAATTGTCAGCTTCACAGAAGGTTTACTTACACAATCAAAATTAGGAAACATAGGATACATTTGTCTCCAACAGGGGCAGATTTATTTCAAAAATATCACACTAAAAAAACTACACTAAAACCAAAATAACACCACAAGCATTTTTTTGTAAACGCTCAAAAAAATGTACACAACCTGAATGTGTTTAGTCAGAGCCATGCCTCGAAACAGTTCTTTGAATTGAGGCACAGAGGGACCAGGCACTTAGTGCAGTAGATAGGTGTGTTCACCGTTGTGTTGCCAGCATCAGAGCACCTCCTGAGCGCGGTGGCATCTTCCCCATAATACTTGGGAATGCATACGAGTGATGATGAGGGGAGTGGTGGTGGTGGTGCTGCAGGGACTTCACCCCTCATGTCTGCAGCAAGCTGCTCCCTGAAGGACTTCTGGGTTTGTGGCTTCGTCCTGCCGGGGTCACCCCTCATCTTGTGCAGCTCCTTGTGGAGAAGGAAGCTGTCTTGTACCATTTCATGGTTTTGTGGTGAACGCTGTAGAACCCAATCAAAGCATCGGACACATCCACGCCGCCCATGCTTCTGTTGTAGTCCACCACAGCGTCAGGAACGGTAACAATCTTAGTCTGCCACACACCAGCCCGTTTCACTTTCCTCCTGACAGTCTGTCCACTGAATCAGAAGATGCAGAGGGAGGCTGAGTTAGTACTGGTGCAGACGTCCGGCGTCGTAGCTTGGATGTTGATGGCTCTGGGGCAACTGTATGCTGATCTGATGCACGTCGTAGCTCGGATGAGGCAGATGTTGATGGCTGTGATCCAGAAGCCATTTGATACTCGTCTTCATCACTGTGAAAACAAATGTGGAAAAAACAATTACTTTGATGACTTCACTGGCTTATTCGTTCAAAAATGTAACTCAAATCAGAAATAATTCCTCCATTTAGCGTGTGTGAAATAACAGTATATATATACACTATAGCGTTTGTGAAATAACAGTATACACATATGTATATATATATATACACATAAACACATATATATATGTGTATATATATATAGACTGATATACAATACAGGTTTATTTATAAACTGCTAATAGTCAATGTCTGTAGAACTACAAAACCCCATCCATTTGACGTGTGTGAAATAACAGTATATATTATATATATATATATATATATATATATATATATATATATATATATATATAGACTGGGTTGATATACAATAAAGCTTTATTTATATACTGCCGTGTTATAGTCACGAAATACAATTAATATATTGATACGTGTTCACCAACATGATGTTCCCATTGTTTGTTTCTCACGGAACGATTACGCTACAACAACAAAGTGGTGTCCATGATGTATTTTGCAAGTGTGGAATTACTATAGATGAATACTATTAGGCTACACCAAATACACAACGGATAGATACAAACAGAGAGAGTACATACCTTTCCCAAAGTTCATAATCAGGGTTTGATTGTGGCCGAAGTAGATCCTCATCTTCATACTGTTTACCTTTTTGTCGAACAGTATATTTTTTTTGTGGCTGATGATAAATAAAGTTCTTTGGAGCTTAAACAACCGACAGAGCCTATGTATCGAATGGACGAATAGAACCCCGTCACAGACACCTTTTTTGAAACTTTAGAGCCAATAGAATCGAGGGGGAGTTAGTAAACCCCGCTAAACACTTACGTCAAGGAGAGAGAGGCTTGGGTAAACAGCACGTGAGACAGCCGGAGCCCCGGACTGCAAAACTTTATACCTACTCTGCGGCCATGAATGTAATGATGGATTATCAGCAACAATTCTAAAGTGACTAAGAGACATTGGATTCACCTTGAGCAGCGTTTGTATTCCCTTGAACACGACTTTTGATCACAAAACAGCAACGGTAAGACATAATTATTGTTATGGTTTAGAACACTGTTGTTGTTTTCTTGCTCTGTTCTGGCTGCTTGCTCCGTGAGTTCGTGTCCTACAGGGATGATACTTATATAATAATAATAATAATACATTACATTTATAAAGCGCTTTTCCTGGTGCTCAAAGCGCTTATCAAAATAATCTGTGGAGTATCAGCTTTCAGCTGATATGTAGTTTGTGCAGAACATATTAAGTTTTTAAATATCATTTTTGCTAGTTAGCACCGGAAGTGGGATCAGCCAGTTTTGTTTCGGTAAAAATGTCTCATATCGTCAGGTAGCTGAGTTTCTTCACGTTAATTGAGTATGAGACATTCATAGGTTTTTAAATGTTAAGAAGCCCTGAGACACAGTTTTGGGGAGAGAAAAAAAACGCTGCCCCGGTACCGGGGGTCTCTCGGGCTTAAGACGTTAAAGGAGCTTACCTGAACAGGTAAGAGTCAGGAAGTGGGAAGAGGAACTTGATAATGCACATTCCCTCAGAGCAGATGCAGACTGAACACATTGAGGTCTGATCCTCCACACAGGTCTCTTTGAGGACGCCGTTCTCTCTCCCACAGAAACAGCAGAGCCACAGTTGAGCTCTCTGCAGGGAACACCTGCTGTCTTCAGGGTCCAGAGAGAGTTAATGCCCACTGGTCTCCATTCTCCTCGATGTTTCACCTCCAGAGTTCCTGCACAGCGACTCTCTCCTCCCACCAGTCTGACCGGCTCTGAAGAGAAACAAGAGAGTCATCAGAGAGAGAATAAAGAGAGTTTGATGAAATGAACCAATCACAGCTGCAGCTCCTCTATTGTGCAAGAAGTCTATACAATATGATATGTACAAGAAAATAATATTAAATTAAATAATGTACACTAAGACTAAATTAAAAACCATTTATTGCGGTGATAACTATGTGTGTATATAACTATTAATAACTAGATTGCAAGATGAGACTTCTTGCACTATTTTTTGTAATTTATCATATATGTTGCATTGTTGGAGGAGCTCTGAAGCCTGTACTACGAAGCCAGATCAACCTAACCTGAGGCCTGCACTACGAAGCAGGTTCAACCTAACCTGAGGCCTGCCCTACGAAGCCGGTTCAACCTAACCTGAGGCCTGCACTACGAAGCCAGTTCAACCTAACCTGGATGTGTTTGAGTTAGCCGGTTGGCCTAATCCAAAACATACGCGCTCTCGCTAAACGGTCCTACGACGTGGGTTATCAAGTGGATCGCTCAAGCCAGCCGTGTCCTATCTAGTTAGGTGTTCACATGAGAGGGGTGGTATCTAGAGCATTCGACCAATCACAGACATGGAGAAGCTACTGACAGCGCAGCGTCATACTTCCTGAATGAAAAGTGAACTATAATATTAGACATATGAAGAAGTTAAACTTTAAACCTCCATGACTCAAACACTTGATCCAGGATCAAAGCCACATAGCTGCAGCTGCAAGGTGAACACAGCTGGTACCAGAACAAGTGAACACAGCTGGTACCAGAACAAGTGTTTGAATGCGTCCATTAACAGGTTCATGATGTCACTGCCTGTCTAAGACACCATCTGACTTTCATTACATCTGACTCCAGTGTTTCCTCAACTTCATGTGTTGCTTCAAAGAATGCTTCTGCATCCAGTCTGTGACGCTGTGAGTGTTGCTTCAAAGAATGCTTCTGCATCCAGTCTGTGACGCTGTGAGTGTTGCTTCAAAGAATGCTTCTGCATCCAGTCTGTGACGCTGTGAGTGTTGCTTCAAAGAATGCTTCTGCATCCAGTCTGTGACGCTGTGAGTGTTGCTTCAAAGAATGCTTCTGCATCCAGTCTGTGACGCTGTGAGTGTTGCTTCAAAGAATGCTTCTGCATCCAGTCTGTGACGCTGAGAGTGTTGCTTCAAAGAATGCTTCAGCATCCAGTCTGTGACGCTGTGAGTGTTGCACGGCCAGATGCGGCTCAGCTGACTCAGATCAGGAGACATTCTGAAGTGATATGGACTGGACTTAATGTGACTCTGATCCGGTTCCTGATGTTGTGGCAGATGTTTCAGGAAGCGTTCTTAACGCTAATGTTCTAACAGATTGCTCTGAAGATGGAGGTGATGTTCTATTCATGCTCACGTTCACACAGTCGCTGATTGTTGCCGTCTTTCCTGCAACGGCAGCTTTTCTGTATTTCCTTTCTCCTGTGATATGACTTGATCGCTTTAAACTCCGCACACTGAGCTCTGATTGGTCAGCAGGCAGTTCTTTCACTGAGTTGAGCTCTTAGCCTGCAACCTAACCTGCTCCGGGGCAGGTTAGCCGCTCAGTATCAGTTACCATGGAGATCTAGCCCGCAAAAAAGAGAACCAGCTTCGTAGGACCGGAAACCCAGAGTTACCCTGAAGTTAGCCGCTAGGAGAACATCCGGCTTCGTAGTACAGGCCTCTGGTCAAGAGAATATCATTGCCATTTCTACCCTGTAGCTTATGTGCATATGACAATAACACCTTAGAATCTTTGAATCTTCTACCTGAGCAGGTGAGGCTAACAGCTGTGCCAGGTGAGCAGGTGTTTCTCTCTGAGGCTGAGCTACAGTCCAGGAGAGCAGACTCATGGCCTCCACACTGGAACTCTTTGGTCCCCATTGGAGCCTCCCAATCTCCATAGAGCGCCCCCTGGAGGACTGAAGGAGCCCCACAGCCGAGCTGCCTGCAGACCACCTGAGCATCCTGCTGGTCAAAGTCAGCCTCACACACTGAGGACCAGGACGGGTTAGACTGGTTAGACTTCACCTCCAGTCTACCTGAACACAGACTGGTCCCATTCACCAGCCTGACAGAGTCTGGAGAGGACAGAAGATAAAACTGAGGTAAAGAAACAGTTAGTTCTATAATTGTTATTGTATTTTCTTATTTATCTTTTTTTTTCTATGTTCTTATTTGTTATTTAATTAAAAATCAAAATTTGAGAGTGAAGTCCAATATCTGAGAAAAAAGTCAACATTTGAGGAACAGTCGAATTCTGAGAGAGTCAAAGCAGCTTACCTGAACAGGTAAGAGTCAGGAAGTGGGAAGAGGAACTTGCTGTTGCACACTCCCTCAGAGCAGATCCAGACTCAACACAGTCAGATCTGATCCCCCACACAGGTCTCTCTGAGGACTCCACTCTCTCTCCCACAGAAACAGCAGAGCCACAGTCCAGATCTCTGCAGAGAACACTTGCTGCCTCCAGGGTCCAGGTAGGAAAACCAATCACTGGTCTCCATTCTCCCCGAAGCTTCAGCTCCAGTTCTCCTGCACAGCGACTCTCTCCTCCCACCAGTCTGACCGGCTCTGAAGAGAAACAAGAGAGAGAATAAAGTGAGATTGATGAAATGAACCAATCACAGATGTTGGGGAAATATTTTCCCAGGCAAATAACTTTGGCCCAGTTAATCAGTTTGTACTGCCTTTGAATCTTTGAATCTTCTACCTGAGCAGGTGAGGCTAACAGCTGTGCCAGGTGAGCAGGTGTTTCTCTCTGAGGCTGAGCTACAGTCCAGGAGAGCAGACTCATGGCCTTCACACTGGAACTCTTTGGTCCCCATTGGAGCCTGCCCTTCTCCATAGAGCGCCCCCTGGAGGACTGAAGGAGCCCCACAGCCAAGCTGCCTGCAGACCACCTGAGCATCCTGCTGGTCAAAGTCAGCCTCACACACTGAGGACCAGGACGGGTTAGACGGGTTAGACTGGTTAGACTTCACCTCCAGTCTGCCTGAACACAGACTGGTCCCATTCACCAGCCTGACAGAGTCTGGAGAGGACAGAAGATAAAACGGAGGTAAAGAAACAGTTACTTTTAGAATGTATTGTATTTTATACTTTATCTTTTACTTCTATTTTCTTACTTGTTATTTATTTAAAAATCTAAATTTGGGAAGGTGTCAAATGTGGAGAAATAATTCAAATTTGGAGGACAAGTCACAATTCTATGAAAAGTAAAATTGTGAGAAAAAAGTCAAACATTTTAGGAAAGGTTCAAATTAAAAAGTCAAAGGAGCTTACCTGAACAGGTGAGAGTCAGGAAGTGGTCAAATGAACCTGATAATGCACACTCCCTCAGAGCAGATCCAGACTGAACACAGGTAGGTTTGATCCACCACAAAGGTCTAAATGAGGACGCCTCTCTCCATCCCACAGAAACAGCAGAGCCACAGTCCAGATATCTGCAGAGAACACTTGCTGCCTTCAGGGTCCAGAGAGAGTTAAATCCCCCCACTGGTCTCCATTCTCCCTCATGTTTCACCTCCAGGTCTCCCTCACAGCGTCCCTCTCCTCCCACCAGTCTGACCGGCTCTGAAGAGAAACAAGAGAGAGATCAGAGAGAGAATAAAGTCAGTTTGATGAGAACAGAATGAACCAATCACAGCTCCTCTCTAGGCAAGGCAAGGCAAGTTTATTTATAGAGCACTTTTCAACACAAGGCAATTCAAAGTGCTTTACAACAAATGAAAGACATTAAGAAAATGGCATTTAAAATCAGTCATTAAAAAGAAAAGCTAATAAATAAACATTAAAAGAAGAAATACATGGATAAAAGTTACAGTGCAGTCTAAGATATGAATAGTTCAATTAAAAGCAGCGACAAAAAGAAAAGTCTTTAGTCTGGATTTAAAAGTAGTCAGAGTTGCAGCGGACCTGCAGGTTTCTGGGAGTTGGTTCCAGATGGAGCATAATAACTGAACGCTGCTTCTCCATGTTTAGTTCTGACTCTGGGGACAGAAAGCTGACCAGTCCCTGAAGACCAGAGAGATCTGGATGGTTCATAATTTAGCAGGAGGTCAGAAATGTATTTTGGGCCTAAACCATTCAAAGCTTTATAAACCAGCAGCAGTATTTTGAAATCTATTCTTTGACACACAGGAAGCCAGTGTAAAGACTTCAGAACAGGAGTGATCCACTTTCTTAGTGTTAGTGAGGACTCGAGCAGCGGCGTTCTGAATCAGCTGCAGCTTCCGAATAGACTTTTTAGTGAGACCTGTGAAGACACCATTGCAGTAGTCGAGTCTACTGAAGATAAAAGCATGGACAAGTTTTTCCAAATCCTGCTGCGACATTAGTCTTTTAATCCTAGATATGTTCTTTAGGTGATAGTAGGCTGATTTAGTAACTGTTTTAATGTGGCTGTTGAAACTCAGGTCAGAGTCCATGACTACACCTAGATTTCTGGCTTTATCTGTTGTTTTGAACATTGCAGACTGAAGCTCAGCGCTAACTTTTATACGTTCTGCCTTGGCTCCAAAAACCATTACCTCAGTTTTATCTTTGTTTAATTGGAGAAAGTTCTGACACATCCAGACATTGATTTGTTCAATGCACTTAATCAGTGTTTGAATTGGAGCATAGTCTCCTGTTGAAACTGTTACGTAAATTTGTGTGTCATCTGCATAGCTATGGTAACTTATTTTGTTGTTTTTCATTATCTGAGCCAGTGGTAGCATGTAGATGTTAAAGAGAAGAGAAGAGGCCCCAGGATGGAGCCTTGAGGAACCCCACATGTCATATTTGTCAACTCAGATGTGTATTTACCAATAGAAACAAAGTTGTTTCTGTCCTTTAAGTAGGATTCAAACCAATTTAGGACGGTTTCCGAAAGTCCCACCCAGTTTTCCAGTCGGTCTAGTAATATGCTGTGGTCAACAGTGTCAAATGCAGCACTGAGATCTAATAATACTAACACTGAAGTTCTGCCACTGTCTGTGTTTAAGTGGATGTCATTAAAGACCTTTACAAGAGCAGTCTCAGTACTGTGGTTTGGACGAAAGCCTGACTGGAACACATCGAAACAGTCATTTAAATGCAAAAAATTACTCAGCTGTTGAAAAACAACTTTTTCAATGATTTTACCTTGAAATGGCAGGTTTGATATGGGCCTGTAATTGTTCATTACTGAAGCATCTAGATTATTCTTTTTTAAGAGCGGTTTAATGACTGCAGTTTTCAGGGCCTGTGGAAAAATACCTGAGTGAAGAGATTTGTTTACTATATGAAGTAGATCTGAGGCCATGCAAGGCAAAACATCTTTAAAATATCCCGTTGGAATAATATCAAGGCAGCAGGAGGAGGATTTCAGAAGTTGAATAATGTCCTCTAGGTTTTTATCATTAATCTGATGGAATTGTGTCATGGTGTTTGAATTGATGTTAAGTGGACACAGAGACAACACATTTGCTGTTCCTGATGCAGAGGCACTGACTGCTTGTCTTATTTTCTGAATTTTGTCAGTGAAAAAGGAGGCAAAATTATTGCACGCCCTGGTGGATAGAAATTCAGAGGCTACTGACACTGGGGAGTTAGTTAGTCTGTCGACGGTAGCAAACAAGGCACGTGCATTGTTTTTGTTTTTGGTAATGATGTCAGAGAAGAACGATTGTCATGCGTTTTTCAATTCCAAATTATAAAGGCCAAGTCTCTCTTTATAGATTTCAAAGTGAACCTGGAGATTTGCCAGTCACTTCTTTTAACTTAATTGGAGCAATGGCATCTATAATATTTTTAATTTTTGAATTAAAATGATCTACTAGCTCATTTACTGAGATGTTAGCAGGGGCAAGTGTGGAAGAAAAATTCTGAGTAAACATTTCCCTAGTTTTTTCAGTTAAATATCGCTTTGTAGTTACCTCTTTTTGAACATTTTTGTGAACAGAAATAGAGCTCTCAAAGAAAACACAGGAATGATCAGAGAGCGCAACATCAGTCACCACAACCTTAGAGATATTCAGACCCTTTGAGATAATTAAGTCCAGAGTGTGCCCCTTATTGTGCGTGGGCTCCGTCACATGCTGAGTCAGTCCATGGCTATCAAGAACACAAAACAGTTCTTTAGCCCCTCTGTCCTGAGGGTTGTCAACATGGATGTTAAAATCACCAACAATGACTAGACGTCAAAGTCAATACACACTATAGACAGCAGTTCAGTAAAGTCATCATAAAAGCTTGCACAGTATTTGGGTGGTCTATAGATATTTAGGAACAGAGCTCGAGAGGAGCATTTCAGCTGAAGGGCCACATATTCAAAAGAAGCAAAGTTCCCATAAGATGTCTTCCTGCATTGAAGGGAATCATTGAACAGAATAGCAACTCCACCTCCTCTCTTATGCATTCTTTCCTGACTCATAAAACTAAAGTTGGGAGGGGTTGATTCGATAAGAACAGCTGCACTGTTATTTTGTTCAATCCAAGTTTCTGTTAAAAACATAAAATCGAGATTGTGCTCAGTGATAAAATCATTGATTAAAAATGTTTCCTGCCAAAGACCTGACATTTAATAAAGCTAGTTTAAGTTCACTATCAGTCATGTTTTTTGTAACAAGCTGTCGCTGACATGGAATCACTGCTAAATTAGATGAACTCACACAAACGTTTGAGCGCTTCCTGTATCTACGATGATTCACCGCTCTTAATCTATTACCTATCAACACAGATATCGGCAAAGCTACAGGCAGGCAGGGCCCTGGCATGTCCTGGAAAGAGTTGAGAGTGCCATACGCCCTTGAGCCTGGACCCAGCACACATCAGTAAGCATTTTGTACACACACATCCTTATCAGGCTTTGGAGACTGCAGATGCTTTCTTGAAGGGAGGGGAGGTGGTTGACGTAGGCACGGTGATGGAGACGGAGGAGATGGTGTAGGGGTAGAAGACATGCTGCCAGGGGGGGGAGGTGGTTGACGTAGGCTCGGTGATGAAGACGGGGGGGGAGATGGTGCCCTTCTCCGTGGTGATTTTGGTGGGCGTCGTTGAGGAGCGGGGGTAAAGGAAATGCTGCCAGCCCTGCGTATCGCCTTAGTTTGGTCTTTGAACTCCAGGAAAGAATCGGTGCCAACCCTCTGTATCGCCTTCATGTGTTCAAGGGCGTTGTCAGGGGGGGGGGGTGACGGGCAGCGGAGACTCCTCCATGTGTCTCATAGGTCTCCCATAATCAAGACATTCCTCAGGCGGGTGCAGTGATAATTCTTCAGGGTTTTCTGCACGATGTATTGTGTCTTTCTCCTGTTTTGATTCCTCTTGCCGCTTGTCCTTGGCAGAGGGAACAGATTGATGACGCAGGCAGTTGAAAATGTTAGAGATAAACAATTTCACTCCTGACTTGTTCAGGCAAACTCCATTTGCCTTGAAAAGATGTCTGCGATCCCAGAAAAAGTTAAAATTGTCAATAAAATGGACAGAATGGTCAGTACAGGCATTGGAAAGCCAGGTGTTCAGTGCAAACAATCTGCTGAATCTCTCCACTCCTCTTCTGACTGGCGGTAGAGGGCCACTGATGAACACCTCTGCATTTAGAGAGCTGACAGTTTGCAACAAACATTTAAAGTCTTCTTTCAGCACTTCTGACTGTTGTTTCACAACATCATTTGTTCCAATGTGTAGTACCACATTCTTCACAGTTGGATGTTTAGCCCCAATATGCAGGATCTTCTCAGCCAAGTCAGAGACCACATCCTTGGGAAAACAGAGTACTTTGGTGTTGTTCTTATTACACAGACCTTTTACATCTCTTACAGCAGAGTCACCCACAATCAGAGTTTCAGGCCCAGTCGTTAGCTTTCCCTCTAGCCTTTTACTTTTGTTCCTTACCCTGCTGTGTGAAGAGGACAGGTTATCCAGGTCATCAGAAAGAGATCTCCGGTTCTCGGTCAGCGGAGCGTATCTGTTCTGGATTGGCACACTTGGTGGTTTAGGAGGATTGTTTGTAATTCTCCCTTTAGCAGATGTCCACTGCTGTTTAGGGGTTGAAGAGGCGCTCTTCCTGGGTGATAACAATGCAGGCCAGCCGGTCGCATCACAGAAGCCGGTCGCATCACTCTACCTGAGCAGGTGAGGCTAACAGCTCTGCCAGGTGAGCAGGTGTTTCTCTCTGAGGCTGAGCTACAGTCCAGGAATAAAAAAGGACTGAGAAAAAACTCAAATTTGAAAAAATAAGTCAAATGTTGAGAAATGTGTTTTTTTTCTCGAAAAAGTCAACATTTCGAGGAAACGTCAAATTTCGAGGAAACGTCAAATTGTCACAAAAAAGTCAACATTTTACAAAAAAGTAAAGATTTGAGGAAACGTCACATTTTGTGGAACAGTGACATTCTGAGAGAGTCAAAGCAGCTTACCTGAACAGGTAAGAGTCAGGAAGTAGGAAGAGTAACTTGCTGTTGCACACTCCCTCAGAGCAGATCCAGACTCAACACAGGTAGGTCTGATCCCCCACACAGATCTCTCTGAGGACTCCACTCTCTCTCCCACAGAAACAGCAGAGCCACAGTCCAGATCTCTGCAGAGAACACCTGCTGCCTTCAGGGTCCAGGTGGGAATACCATCCACTGGTCTCCATTCTCCCTGAAGCTTCAGCTCCAGAGCTCCTGCACAGCGACTCTCTCCTCCCACCAGCCTCACCGGCTCTGAAGAGAAACAAGAGAGTCATCAGAGAGAGAATAAAGTGAGTTTGATGAAATTAACCAATTACAGATTTTGGAGAAATATTTCCTCGGCCCATAACGTTGACCCAGTTTATCAGTCTGACCTGCCCTCGCTGAGAACAGGCCTGCTACCCTGGGCTGCTCTCAGTGTTCTGTCTCCCTGTTCCTGCCTGTTGGCTTCAGCTCATAGAGGTGCTATAGTACACCTCCTGTTTGATCTTGGTATGCACAATGTTGATTATTCTCTCAGAACTAGCTGAATACAGGGCTCTGGGGTAGAGATGTTCACAATTGGTTTGGCAGCAGCTGTCTCACCTCGTGGCTGCAGCACGTCTTGTCAAATTCTCCGGCCGTAACTCCATAATAAACCCTCAGTGTGTGCCATCAAAGTTCCAGCTCTCCCCGTGTCTCTGAGCTTTGTCTCCATTGCTTCAGAAGTTTCCATCATTACATTACATTACATTGCATTTAGCTGATGCTTTTATCCAAAGCGACTTACAATAAGTACATTCGACCAGGAAGACACAACCCTGAAGAAAACAGAATCATAAAGTACATCAGGTTTCATAGAGCCAAATATTTCAAGTGCTACTCAGCTGGCTTTAGGTAAGCCAGTCCTTTATTAGTATATAAGTGCTTTGTTAGTAATTCTATGGCTCGAAGTGGAGTCGAAAGAGATGAGTTTTCAGTCTGGAAGGTGTGTAAGCTTTCTGCTGTCCTGATGTCAATGGGGAGCTCATTCCACCATCTTGGAGCCAGGATAGCAAACCCACGTGTTTCTGCTGATGGGAACTTGGGTCCCCCTCGCAGCGAGGGTGCAGCGAGTCGTTTGGCTGATGCAGAGCGGAGTGCATGCGCTGGGGTGTACGGTTTAACCATGTCCTGGATGTAGGAAGGACCAGATCCATTCGCAGCATGGTATGCAAGTACTAGTGTCTTGAAGTGGATTCTAGCAGTTACCGGGAGCCAGTGGAGGGAGCGGAAGAGCGGAGTGGGAACATTTAGGAAGGTTGAAGACCAGACGAGCTGCTGCATTCTGGATGAGCTGCAGAGGTCGGATGGCACATGCAGGTAGACCAGCTAGAAGGGAGTTGCAGTAGTCTAGGCGTGAGGTGACGAGAGCCTGGACCAGAACCTGCGTGGCTTTCTGGGTCAGCTGGGGACGAATCCTCCTGCTGTTGTAAAGCGTGTATCTGCAGCAACGGGTTGTAGCAGAGATGTTTGCAGTGAAGGACAGGTTGTTATCTAGGGTCACACCCAGATTCCTTGCAGTCTGAGTCGGGGAAACAACAGAGGTGCCGATGTTGATCGTCAGGTCAAGAGTGGGACAATCTTTTCCCGGAAGGAAAAGCAGTTCAGTCTTGTCAAGGTTGAGCTTGAGGTGATGAGCAGACATCCACTGAGAGATGTCAGCTAGACAAGCAGAGATGCGTGCGACGACCTGGGTCTCTGAGCGGGGAAAGGACAGAATGAATTGGGTGTCGTCAGCGTAGCAGTGTTATGAAAAACCATGCGGGCTAATGACTGATCCGAGCGAATTTGTGTACAGGGAGAAGAGGAGGGGACCAAGAACAGAGCCCTGAGGGACCTCTGTAGTTAATCGACAAGGCTCGGGCTCGGACCCTCTCCAAGTTACCCTGTAGGTGCGGTCTTTGAGGTATGAGGTGAGGAGGGAAAGTGCAGACCCTGAAACTCCAAGTTCTTGGAGAGTGCGAAGGAGGATCTGATGATTCACCGTGTTGAATGTAGCAGACAGGTCCAGAAGGATGATGACAGAGGAGAGGGAGGCTGCTTTAGCAGTGTGCAGTTCCTCAGTGACAGCAAGGAGGGCCGTTTCTGTGGAGTGACCTGCCTTGAAACCAGACTGGTGCGGATCCAGAAGGTTGTTCTGATGGAGATAACAGGAGTTGTTTAAAGACAGCGCGTTCAAGTGTTTTAGACAGGAACGGGAGGAGAGAGACAGGCCTGTAATTTATAACATCAGACGGGTTGAGAGTGGGTTTCTTTAGGAGAGGGTTTACTCTTGCCTCCTTAAGACTGTTTGGAAAGTGACCAGAAGTTAGAGAAGTGTTGATGAAATGGGTGAGACTACTACTCCTGTCTCATTGGTGCTCAGCAAAGCAACCCCAGAAGACTCTTCTCCACCATCAACCGCCTATTACGGCCCCCTGATGCCCCCCAGCCCTCAGGGGCTCCCGATCTATGCTCCAAATTCCTCGACTTCTTCCAGGCGAAAGTCGAGGCCATCCATCAGCAGCTCCTGGTGACTGGCCCTTCCCCTCTACCTGCACCTCAGCCACCTGGTAACGCACCCCAAGCGCCGCGCCTCTCCCACTCCAACCTCTCCTCCTTCTCCCCTGTGGATGCTCTCCAAGTGGCCAAACTGGTCAGCTCGGCCAAGACCTCCACCTGCTCCCTGGACCCCATGCCCTCAGCCCTGGTCAAGGACTGCCTACCCACCCTCTGTCCCTACATGGTGGTCATCATCAACGCTTCTCTGGCTTCTGGTATAGTCCCCACCAGCTTCAAACTGGCCTCAGTCACCCCCATACTCAAAAAACCTGGCCTGGACCCCGACGACCTCCAGAACCACCGGCCGATCTCCAACCTTCCCTTCCTCAGCAAAACTCTGGAAAGAGTGGTCGCCGGCCAACTCCATCTGTACATGTCCAACCATGAGCTCTATGAGCCCTTCCAATCCGGCTTCAGACAGCAACACAGCACTGAGACCGCCCTCATCAAGATCACCAACGATCTCCTCATTGCTGCTGACTCTGGCAGCCTCAGCATCCTCATCCTCCTGGACCTCTCTGCAGCATTTGACACCATCTCTCACAACATCCTCCTCACCCGCCTCTCAGACCTCCTGGGTGTCACTGGCACAGCGCTGTCCTGGTTGACCTCCTACCTTCACAACAGGAAACAGTTTGTCTCCATCAGTGGCTCAAACTCACCCCCGGCCCCAGTCCACCACGGTGTACCCCAGGGCTCTGTGCTTGGCCCCCTCCTGTTCACCATTTACATGCTCCCCCTCGGTCAGATCATCCGACATCATGGACTCAATTTCCACTGCTACGCTGATGATACCCAATTGTATCTCAGCACCACTCCATCCTCCCAGCTCCCCCCTCAGTCTCTCATCAACTGCCTGCATGACATCAAAACATGGATGTCTTCCAACTATCTCAAACTGAACAGCAGGAAAACAGAGCTCATGGTTGTGGCACCCAAGGCCCTGCTCCAGAAGGTTGGTGACTTCGTCCTTGAGGTTGACGGCTGCTCCATCTCCCCATCTCCTGAAGCCCGCAACCTGGGTGTCATCCTTGATTCCACCCTTTCCTTCCATTCCCACGTCAAGTCTGTGACCAAGTCGGCATTTTTCCATCTGAGGAACATTGCCAGACTCCGACCGTCACTCTCGGAGTCGGTTGCCGAAACCCTGGTGCATGCATTTGTCACCACACGCTTGGACTACTGCAATGGTGTCCTGTTCGGGGTTCCCAACAAAACCCTGGACAGGCTCCAGTATGTCCAAAACTGTGCTGCTAGGTTCCTCACACACACAAAGCCGTGGCAGCACATCACTCCCACCCTCATCCACCTACACTGGTTGCCGGTCAAGTCCCGCATCACCTACAAAATCCTCCTCCTTACCTACAAGTCCCTCCATGCCCTTGCCCCCCAGTACCTATCGGACATCCTTCACCCACATGCCCCACCCCGGAACCTGCGGTCCTCAGACTCCGGCCTGCTTACCACCCCCCGCACCAAACTGCGAACCTTTGGGGACAGAGCCTTCAGCGTGGCAGCCCCCACCCTCTGGAACGCTCTCCCTGCGGAGATTCGCAACATCCCCACACTCGATGCCTTCAAAGGGGCCCTCAAGACCCATCTGTTTGCCAAGGCTTTCGGCCCCTAAATCGATCTGTTGTTTTGTCTGTCTGCCTTTTGTTTTGTTATGTTGTTTTTTTTGCCTATTACTTGTAAAGCGACCTTGGGTCCCTTGAAAGGCGCTATATAAATTCAAGTTATTATTATTATTATTATTATTAGAATATCAGAAGCGATAGTCTGAAGGAGGTTTGAAGGGATAGGGTCCAGAGGACAGGTGGTAGGGCGGGCAGAGGTAATGAGGGTAAGAACCTCACTTGGAGAGAGAGGGGAAAAGGAGGTCAGTGTGTGGGTGGAAGGAGGGTCTGGTGACCCAGCGGTGAGTAAAGGTGAGTCAGAAAAAGAAGAGCGAATATCATCAACCTTTTTTTCAAAGTGGTTAACAAAGTCGCTTGACAGAAGGGAGGGGGGAGGGGCTTTGGGGGGGGTCCAAGAGGGTGGAGAAGATGGAAAATAGTTTTTTGGGATTGGAATAGGAAGATTGGATCTTATCTTGAAAGAAAGTGCTCTTTGCCTGAGAGATCGACGCAGAGAAAGAGGAGAGGAGAGCCTGGTAGGTTAGGAGGTCGTCACGGTGTTTGGATTTCCACCGTTTCCGCTCTGCTGCCCGAAGGACGGTTCTATTAGCACGCAGTGCGTCATTTAGCCAGGGAGCAGGAGGGGACTGACGAGCCTGCCGAGATGTGAGAGGACAGAGAGAGTCCAGAGAGGATGAGAGAGTAGAGAGGAGAGTTTCTGCAGCAGAGTTTGGAGGCGGGAGTTGGAACGAGTCAGAGGAAGGGAGGGCTGAGAGCACCGATGAGGCAAAGGTAGAGGGGGAGAGGGAACGAAGGTTACGGCGGACAGGTGCAGGATGAGAAGAGATTAGTTTGTTATGTTTGGAAAGAGGTAGAGAGAATGAAAGGAAGAAGTGATCGGATGTGTGGAGCGGGTTTACAGAGAGGTTAGAAGTAGTGCAGTTCCTTGAGAATATGAGATCAAGGACATTGCCAGCTTTATGAGTTGGTGGGGATGGAGACAGTGAGAAAGCAAAGGCGGTTAACAGAGATGTTAGTTCAGATATCTTCCCCGTCTGGAGGTTGAAGTCTCCGATAAGTACAGCCGGAGGGCCAGTTTCAGGGATGTGTGAGAGGAGATGATCTAATTCCTCCAAGAAGTCCCCCAAGGCGCCTGGTGGACGGTAGAGAACAACAATGGTTAATTGTATAGGATGGGTTACTGTGACGGCATGGAATTCAAAGGTGGAAGGAGTGAAGTTAGGAAGCTTGAAGAGGGAACAGCTCCATTTGGGAGAGAGCAGGAGACCAGTGCCACCTCCTCTGCCAGTGGGTCTGGGTGTATGGGAGAAGGAATATGCTGTGGAGAGAGCTGCTGGGGTGGATGTGTTGGATGGAGTAATCCAGGTCTCAGTGAGAGCAAGGAAATCCAGGGACTGCAGGGAAGCGTAGCCAGAGATGAAGTCAGCCTTAGGAACAGCTGGCTGGCAGTTCCACAGGCCACCTGAAACTAGATGTTGGATCTCAGTGGAGCATGTGGGATAGACGAGAGCAGGCCGGTTATATCGATTACGAGATACACGGGGCCAGTGATAACTGCGAGAAGACACATGAACAGGAATGGAGAAAATACACATGATTATAGCATGAGGGGCTAAACAACCAAATAAAATAAAACACCAGCTATACTTAGCTTAATCAAAGTAGGATTTTGTCTCCTCTTTGCCTCCCTCGTGACTCCCCCAGGACTCCAATGTCTTTGTTAGTCTTCGTCTGTCTGACGCTGAAGCTGACACTCCAGGAAATAGCTGCCTAAAATGGGCAGCTCCTCTATTTTATATTATATTTACATGTACAGAGACTTCTTGCACTATTTTTTATTCTTTTATTTTATTATACAATTTGCATTGTTGGAGGAGCTCAGGTCAGGAGAATTTCATTGTCATTTCTACCCTGTAGTTTATGTGCATATTACAATAAAACCTTTGAATCTTTGAATCTTCTACCTGAGCAGGTGAGGCTAACAGCTCTTCCAGGTGAGCAGGTGTTTCTCTCTGAGGCTGAGCTACAGTCCAGGAGAGCAGACTCATGGCCTCCACACTGGAACTCTTTGGTCCCCATTGGAGCCTCCCCTTCTCCATAGAGCGCCCCCTGGAGGACTGAAGGAGCCCCACAGCCCAGCTGCCTGCAGACCACCTGAGCATCCTGCTGGTCAAAGTCAGCCTCACACACTGAGGACCAGGACGGGTTAGACTGGTTAGACTTCACCTCCAGTCTACCTGAACACAGACTGGTCCCATTCACCAGCCTGACAGAGTCTGCAGAGGACAGAAGATAACACTGAGGTAAAGAAACAGTTACTTCTTAAATTGTTATTGTATTCTTTATCTATTATTTCAATTTTCTTATTTTTTATTTATTTAAAAATAAAGGAAAAAAGTCAAAAACACTGTAAAAAAAGTAAAATGTTGAGAAATAAGTAAAAATTGAGGAAAAGTCAAATTCTGAGAAAAAGTGAAAGCAGCTTACCTGAACAGGTAAGAGTCAGGATGTCGTTAGAGGAACTTGATACTGCACATTCCCTCAGAGCAGATGCAGACTGAACACATTCAGAGCTGATCCTCCACACAGATCTCTTTGAGGACTCCTTTCTCTCTCCAAAAGAAACAGCAGAGCCACAGTCCAGATCTCTGCAGAGAACACCTGCTGCCTTCAGGGTCCTGAGAGAGGATAAGCCCCCCAATGGTCTCCATTCTCCCTGATGTTTCAGCTCCAGGTCTCCTGCACAGTCACTCTCTCCTCCACCAGTCTGACCTCATCAGGCTCTGAAGAGAAACAAGAGAGTCATCAGAGAGAGAATAAAGTGAGTTTGATGAAATGAACCAATCACAGCTGCAGTTCCTCTATTTTATATTCTATTTACATGTATATCAAATTCAAATTCAAATGTATCGACAGTGTAGAACCATCCATACATCTTCTCCCGCTTATCCGTGGTCGGGTCGCGGGGGTAGCACTTCCAGCAGAGAGCCCCACATTTTCTTTTCCCTGGCCACATCAACCAGCTCTGACTGGGGGGTCCCAAGGCGCTCCCAGGCCAGCGAAGAGATATAACCCCTCCACCTGGTCCTAGGTCTACCCCTTGGTCTCTTCCCAGCTGGACGTGCCTGGAACACCTCCCTAGGGAGGCGCCCAGGTGGCATCCTAACTAGGTGCCCCAACCACCTCAACTGGCTCCTTTCGACGTGAAGAAGGAGCGGCTCAACTCCGAGTCCCTCCCGGATGACCGAACACTCCATCAGTTGAGGTCAACAACGTCCCATCCTTACTGTACACAGCTTGGATGGTTCCCTGCTTTCCCCTCCTGAGGTGTCGGACAGTTTTCCAGAACAACTTTGGTGCCGCCCGAAAGTCCTTCTCCATGTCTTCTCCGAACTTCTCCCACACCCGCTGCTTTGCCACGGCTGAGGCTGCTGCCCTTCGGGCCTGTCGGTACCTTGCAACTGCCTCGGCAGTCCCCCCCCCACCTTCTGCCTAGGGTGCTCTGGTACCACGTACACTTATGAGCATCATTATGTTCGAATATGGTGTTTGTTATGGCCAATCCATGACTAGCACAGAAGTCCAGTAACAAACCACCACTCCGGTTCAGATCAGGGGGGCCGTTCCTCCCAATCACGTCCCTCAAAGTGTCTCCATCATTGCCCACATGTGCGTTGAAGTCTCCCAGCAAGATTAAAAGTCCCCTTCAGGAGCCCCATACAGGACTCTTTCCAGGGTCTCCAAAAAGGCTGTATACTCTGAACTGCTGTTGGGTGCATGAGCACACACAACAGTCAGAGTTTTCCCCCCCATAGACTCCAACAACGAAGCACCCAACCGGGGACTTGTGAGTATCCCCACACCCGCCCGGCGCCTCACACCTTGAGCAACTCCGGAGAAGAATAGAGTCCAACCCCTATCCAGAAGTAAGGTTCCAGAGCCGACGCTGTGCGTAGAGGTGAGCCCAACCAGATCCAACTGGTAACGCTCCACCTCCCGCACAAGCTCCGGCTCCTTCCCCCCCAGAGAGGTGACGTTCCACGTCCCCAAAGCCAGCTTCTGTCGCCCGGGTCTGGTCCGTCGAGACCCTCCGCTTTCACTGCCACCCTTCTGGCAGCGCACCCGACCCCATTGCTGTTTCCCGTAGCTCCGTGGCAAGCCCGGCCACCAGACGCTTGCCGACGAGTCCTCCTTCTGGGCCTGGCTCCAGAAGGGGACCCCGGGCTTCCTCCGGGCCGGGTATCCTCACTTCTTTGTTGTTCTTTCATGAGGTCTTTTGAACCACTCTTAGTCTGGCCCCTTGCCTGAGACCAATTTGCCAAAAAGTTTTATTTGTATTTTCTTATTTGTATTTTCTTTTTTCTTATTTACTTTTATTTATATTTACTTTCCAAAATTGTCATAAATTACCCCTGATTCTGATTGCTCTACATGTCTCCTCATTACACAAGGATCTCTAACGTGTGTGTGTTGAGTTTTGGATGGATGCAGGATGGACTCACCTTGAGCGAAACTCAGACTGAGCGAGCAGAGCAGGAGGAGAGGAATCATCTCAACAACCTGCACAGAAACAGAGAACAGGAAGTGATGTCGTTTAGAACAGGAAGTGATGTCGTTTATAAAAGGAGAAATATATCAACTCCTGATCGGTGTTGTGCAAACACAGGAAGAGAATGAAGTACTTTGACCCAATTCTGATATTCAAGCAACACTTTAGAAAGTCAACTATAATGCAAAGTCCTCTTCTTCATGTCTTTCTTCTTCAACATGTCCCTCTGTTCAGACACTCTGAAAGTGTCAGGAACAAAGACCCTCTCTTTCTGTCCTGATCCGTCTTCAGAAAAACCTGTCTGAAAGTCAGCTGATCAGGAGGTTGATCACAACTGACTGAAAGCACCAAAATTGAAATATTTGATACAATAAGTCAAAGGACAGACATAAGGGAAGCAGAGAATAAATGATAATTGACAAAAGACTAATTTAAAATATACATTTTCAACCTATCTGCTCATTAAATTCCTCGTAGTAGTTATTAAAGCTTTACATCTGAGTAATTATCTCATTGTGATCGTTTGTCAGTGCTATATGTTTTTGCATATATGTAGATATGTTATACTCAGCATGTCAGGGTTGGGAAACATAGGACCCAAGTGCAGGTGAAAATACAAAACAAAGGTCTGGTAACACAAAGCGAAATGTATTTAAAAAAGCTGATGACAGGAAAAACAAGAAACTACTTAACATAAACCTAACCGGGGAGCACGACAGACAGGAACAAACTTACAGACGGGAACAGGCAGGAGACATGGACAGGACGACGGGCAGGTATCATGGACAGGACGACGGGCAGGTGACATGGACAGGACGACGGGCAGGTATCATGGACAGGACGACGGGCAGGTGACATGGACAGGACGACGGGCAGGTGACATGGACAGGACGACGGGCAGGTGACATGGACAGGACGACTGGCAGGTGACATGGACAGGACGACGGGCAGGTGACATGGACAGGACGACGGGCAGGTGACATGGACAGGATGACGGGCAGGTATCATGGACAGGACGACGGGCAGGTGACATGGACAGGACGACGGGCAGGTATCATGGACAGGATGACGGGCAGGTGACATGGACAGGACGACGGGCAGGTGACATGGACAGGACGACGGGCAGGTGACATGGACAGGACGACGGGCAGGTATCATGGACATGAAGACGACGATCAGACAAGGAGCACAGGGGAAGACTAGACTAAATACACAGAAGGGTGATCACAGGACAAGACACAGCTGGGCAGGTGAGGCAGAAACACAAGGGCAACAGGGTGGACGGCCCAGGGACACGTCAGGATTTAATTGGATGTAAATGGTCCCAAGAGTCACTTTTATCAATGGGAGTCTTATCGTTTAGTTTTATCACAGTGGGAACATTCCTGCCCCCAGAAAACGACTCCTCCGGAGGAAACACACGTGCAGAAAAAAGACATGAGAATTGAGTAAACATTTTGACGCAATTTAAGAGTGGTCAACGGATGAATGGATGAAAAGAGCCACATCTTACCTTGTCAAAATAAAAAGGAAACCCAGCTGCTCCTGTTGGGTTATCACTCGAAGACTTTTCCTAAAAAACAGAGAGATCTCCAGACAGAAGTCCCCGGATGTTTGAGACTCTCAGCGTGTTTCAGCTGCTGCTCTTCCTCCGCTCTGCAGCGAGTTCAAATCCACCACAGATCCGATGTATCCCCGACATAAGAGAGGACACCTCCCCCGAAAAAACACCGCCCAGTGCGGGGAGAGAGAGAGGGGGAGAGGGGGGGGGGGGCTGGAGGAAGCACCTGGTGTGTGGTGTCTCTGATGATGCTTCTGGCCTTCTTCCTCAGTCGATTGATGCTGTCGAGGTTTGTGAGCTCAGTAGTGATGATGCGCTGAGGCGCCTTCACCTCCCGTTGCAGATGCTTTCGCTCTGTGGCTGTGCAGCTGGCGTACCACACTGTGATGCAGCTCGTCAGGATGCTCTCGATGGTCGAACGGTAGAAGTTTTCCAGCAGTGTCTGTCGTAGCCAGGAGTTTTTCAGTTTCAGTCGAAAATAAAAGTCGTTGCTCTGCCTTTTTCACCAGGTTTTTTGAGGTGTTGGAGGTCCATGTCAGATGGTTCGACAAGCTGACTCCAAGGAACATGAGGTCCTCCATGCTCTCTACTGCTTCTCCATGTATGTGGACATACTACATACTGATATACATCTGAACATCAGCAGGAGAGGACTCTTTAAAGTAGAGACACTACATACTGATATACACCTGAACATCAGCAGGAGAGGACTCTTTAAAGTAGAGACACTACATACTGATATACACCTGAACATCAGCAGGAGAGGACTCTTTAAAGTAGAATACAGTTAAACAAAAGACTCAGTTAGTGGGAATGTTGTTAACAACATTCCCACTAACTGTTCTTCTACACACAACATTTTTATTATTATTCCGCCAAATTATTTTGCACCTCTTTTCCTCCCGCATTGAACATCGCAGAAACTCCGTTCAAACATCAAAACGTTCAGCTCGGTCGGGAATCGATTGCTATTACTTTTCTCATTCATAACTTTCATAATTCCAGAGATACATCCCATAATACATCACATTTTTAACATGGAAGTCAATGGAGAGATTTTTCAACTTCAACACATCTTCATGCGACTTCAACTGCTAACTGTTCCTTCATACTTTCACTCAGAAACCTCATTCCTACTTTCAAATGTTACACATCTTTCTGACATTATTCGTGTAAAACAACGTTTAAATCTGATTCTTACTTTTAGAGATATTACACATTGTTCAGACCTTGTTTTAGAGGTTTTCTTCATTTAACATTAACTAGTGTGCGTGATGTCACAGCTAGATGGTAGAACATCTTGAAATGTGCCTTGATATTTTTTTTAAAAACTACCATAATTCCTAAACCCTACATTCTTGAGACATCATTTTTCATGACAAACGTAGGAAAACATCTCGTAGCTTGAAAAATGACAAATAATTAAGCAAAAATAATTAAACAAAATGCCTCTTGAGGGCATGAAGTGACAAAAACGTTCAACATGTCTCCATTAAAGTCCATTGTAATTTCAGGCAGATATTTCCTCACGGCAGCAGCCGCACACCTTTAGTTAAACTGCCAAAAAGGCCACATTATTAACCCGAAAGTGCACAAAAATTACACTTCAGATACACAACTTCCTTGACATGCTTCATGTTTTGAAATTTCACAGATATCTGTTACGGTTCTTCCACAAAACGTTCACATGTAAGAGGTTTATCTCTCATTCAGAACAATGGAAACCTGTGATCTCTGCACGCCTCGTTAGCTCAACTAGAAACACCTGTGTGATGCAACACGATGATGTCATCGCTCCACCTGACACGCTCAGAGCAGCTGACTGCAGGTAGCCGTGTGCTAAGAGTCCAGCCGTGAAGACGTCTACGGGACAGTTTGGAGAGTTCTTCAAATGCTGTTGCCATGGCAACACAATGCTCGCCATGAAACACGGTTTTCTCATAACTTCAGTGAAAATACTCCAAATGCCCCAAAACGTCACAGGTTTGGTAACGATGCAGCCATCAACGCATCTAAACGTATTATGGGGTGTCATCAAATGCCGTTGCCATGGCGACAGATCATTCGCCATCAAGTTAGTTCAGAAGTTTGCAGTTCAAATATTCTGCTGCTTTTCCAAGCCTTTTTACTTTCTTCTCTCATCACACATTCAAGCCCCCAGTGTTTCAATCTAAATTCTTCACTTTCTTCTTACACATTACATTTCAGCGTAGCAGTTCGGCGTCAGCTTTTCAGCATAAAGCATTCCCACTAGCAATTTCTTCAGGAATTGCATTCTCTAGTTATTAATGAGGCTGGCTTCTATATATGTGTTCTGGTTCTGGTGGTGCTTTACTGAAGCTGTTTTGCTCCAAAGACTCTCCGCTTGAGTAAAAGTAAATTATGGTTGTGTGTGTGTGTGTGTGAGTGTGTGTGTTTGTGTGTGTGTGTTTGTGTGTGTGAGTGTATTTGTTTTGTGTGTGTGTGTGTGTGGTGAGTGTGTGTGTGAGTGTGTGTGTGAGTGTGTGTGTGTGTGTGTGTGTGTGTGTGTGTGTGTGTGTGTGGGTTGTGTGTGTGTGTGTGTGTGTGTGGTGTGTGTGTGTGTGTGTGTGTGTGTGTGTGTGTGTCATAACAAAAGCACAGAGGGCTCATTCACATGTCTCCTGGATCCAATTTAAGAGGATTTTTACGTCTAATGTCTTTCTGCTGCCGGATTGCGCAACATCCTTTCCTCATCCTGTCCTGAACATATTTTTATCATCATACTCTTCCCACAAGAACCACTTTGGTTCACACTGAAATGTTGGATGCAGTGTGATGAGATTTATCATCAGCATTTCAAGTTCCTAAAAACTCTTCCATCAGGAGAAATGTGCTGCAGATTCAGAAAGGACACAGATATAAAACCCCAAAGGTTCCACATGAAGAAACATCTCCAGCAACTTGGCAACACATGCAGCGTTTAGAGAACATCCAGCAACTTGGCAACACACGCAGCATTTAGAGAACATTCAGTAACTTGAGGAGACATGGCAGCGTTTACTAAAAGCTGCAGAAACCAAACGCTGCAAATACAAAATGCTAAAGAAGCTCAAAACACAACGGAGACACTGTAGCGACCTTGCAGGGCCTCCAAACTTGGTACAGGGACACGTGGGGCCCTTTGGATCACACCCACAACGTTTGAGGGCCATGTACACCTGTTGACCCTATTAACACACTTAGGAGATATACACATGGTCACTTGAAATACATAACCACAGGGTCTCCGGTATTTGAAATATACAGGCTCATATCTCGACAATGCCTTGACACAGGAAGCTGATACGTGAACCGTGTCACGCCTCCAGCCCCTGGATTGAGTGTGTCGATTTCCGAGATGATTGGAGAACCTTTACCAAAGGTCGTGTAGTGATGTATTTGAGGTGTACTGTCCACATCGCAGACCTGAGATCCTGCTGTCATGTATCCACCTGGATCAGCAAGGTCTCACCTCTACTAACTTCTGAAGAACCAGGTTCAATGAACTGCTGTTTCAATTCAGACGACACACTAAATCTGTTTAAGCGATCCGTATGATTCTGGTATCTGTAATGAGGCGTGGCCCTGCCTAAGTGTGACTTTTTCTCAAAGCAATGACAAACCTGTGAGCTGGATGTAGAATAGTTAGAATCAATATAGATTGTTTTTATTTTAAAGTAAATTCAGATTGAACATAGTAAAAACATTTAAATATAGTGTCCGTCCAAAAATAACCCATGACTTATAGTGAAAACCACCCTTGATGATGGGATAGTAGACTAAAAGCTTAGGAATCCAAACTATAAGATAAAATAAGGACCCCGTATCAAGATTGATGCAAAAAAGTGACCTTTGACCTTTTTAGAGTGGTTTAGCAAAAAGGAAAATGACTTTGGGTCATTTGGTAGATGTGGGTGTATTTGCCGTTTATCTGGAACCCATTGGTCGATTCGGATGATTGACATCTCTTTTGAACTGTTAGAGCCAATAGAATTGAAGGGAAAGTTCCACATACACACACACCGTTACCATTGAGAAGTGAAGCTATGCGCACGCAGTCGAAAGCTATTTTACGCTCTGAAATCTGAAAACTAGGTTTTATTCCTCATGGATTATCAGAAATCATTTCAAAGGGACACAGACACATTGGATTAACCTATGGATTAACCTTCCGCAGCGTTTTTATCGTTTAATGCCATTGAACACAACTTTTGATCAGAAACAAGGTACCGAAGGTAAGACATATTGCCGTGTTTCCTCCGTAGTACTTGTTGTGATGTCTGGTTTTGTTTCCCATGTCGCGAGTTTTGATCGTACAGTGATGATACTTATACCTATAGAATCTGTGGAATCTCATCTTGCTAATCGATATCTTGATCCGATAAGTAATAAGGGCATTGTAGCGTGAGTTCTGTGTGTGTTAGCATTCTTGTGCTTTGTTTTGGTAAAAATGGTTCTTACCAGGGGCGGACTGGGACTACAAATCAGCCAGGGACTCTCGACCGGCCCACTTTTGGTACCGCAAGTAAATTGTCGACCCGGGGGGGGGGAGGGGGTTTGTGCTAGTGACTTATCCGAATTGAACCCCAATTCGGGGGCTCTCGGGCGTAACAGGTTAAACTAAATTTTCCAAACCACTTACATTTTGTATATATTGTGAGAATAGATCAACATGAGATATAATGCATTTTCATTGTGGATTATACAAGATTATATTTGATTATATTGGAGAAAACAATAACATTCTCAAATGAAAGTTAAAAAAACATTTGGAGAAAAAAGTCAATATTTGGAAGAAAAAATAAAAATAGTCAATAAAGTCAACAAACTCTGAGAAATAAGACACATTTTGAGAAAAGGAAAAAGTCAAAATGTTGGTTGTATATAGAATTCTTGCAGTATCTTTTATTTCTGTATTTTGTTATATATTGTTGGAGGAGCTCAGGTCAGGAGAATTTCATTGCCATTTCTACCCTGTAGCTTATGACAATAAAACCTTTTAATCTTTGAATCTTCTACCTGAGCAGGTGAGGATAACAGCTGTGCCAGGTGAGCAGGTGTTTCTCTCTGAGGCTGAGCTACAGTCCAGGAGAGCAGACTCATGGCCTCCACACTGGAACTCTTTGGTCCACATTGGAGCCTGCCCTTCTCCATAGAGCGCCCCCTGGAGGACTGAAGGAGCCCCACAGCCCAGCTGCCTGCAGACCACCTGAGCATCCTGCTGGTCAAAGTCAGCCTCACACACTGAGGACCAGGACGGGTTAGACGGGTTAGACTGGTTAGACTTCACCTCCAGTCTACCTGAGCACAGACTGGTCCCATTCACCAGCCTGACAGAGTCTGGAGAGGACAGAAGATAATACTGAGGTAAAGAAACAGTTACTTTTATAATTGTTATTCTATTTTATTCTTCATCGTTTATTTCAATTTTTCTTATTTGTTAATTATTTAAAAATCTAAATTTCAGAAAAAAGTCAAAAACAATAAAAAATCTAATTTGGAGAAAAATGTCAAATTTCTAAATACGTCAATTTTGGAGAAAAAAGTCCAAATTAGAGCAAAAAAGTCCAATTCTGAAAAAAAAGTCAAAGGAGCTTACCTGAACAGGTAAGAGTAAGGAAGTGGGAAGAGGACCTTGAATATGCACACTCCCTCAGAGCAGATCCAGACTCAACACATTTAGAGCTCATCCACCACAGAGATCTCTTTGAGGACTCCACTCTCTCTCCCACAGAAACAGCAGAGCCACAGTCCAGATCTCTGCAGCGAACATCTGCTGTCTTCAGGGTCCAGGAAGAGCTCTCCACTGGTCTCCATTCTCCCCGATGTTTCAGCTCCAGAGTTCCTGCACAGTGACTCTCTCCTCCCACCAGTCTGACCGGCTCTGAAGAGAAACAAGAGAGAGAATAAAGAGAGTTTGATGAAATGAACCAATCACAGCTGCAGCTCCTCTATTCTATTTACATGTATATCAAATTCAAATTCAAAGCTTTTATTGTCATATTCACATGAACTACAGGTTAGAAATGGCAATGAGGAATGTTGAGCAAAAAGTCAAAATCTTTAGCAAAATGTCAACATTAAAAAAAAGTAGCATTTCGTGAAAGAAAATACAAATAAAAAAAAGATCAAAATCTGAGGAAAATACAAAAACTAAATAGTGCAAGAAGTCTATATACATCTAAATACAATATCATATGTACAATAACAGAATATGAAGTTAAATTCTGTACATTAACCTGTTAAGCCCGAGAGACCCCGGTAACGGGGCCCTCCTGCAACATCTTGCAGGAAACAGTGTCTGAGGGCATGTTCATTTAATAAACTGTGAATGTTTTATATCCATGTAACGAGACGAAACTCATCTGATCATTTTCATTTTTTTTTTTAAAACCCCACAATGCTAACGCTGAGCCTCTGAACTAGCAACAAGCAAAAAATGCTAACAGATGACTGCACCGAAATTCACTCACAAAACCTTATTATGTATCTTTGCTGCACATCCAACCCATCGTTTCACATCGTGAGGGGACACAGAATCGAGGGGTACCTTTCATTACCACTCAATTATACGAACTCTCTGAGATAATAACAAGAACACACATCAAAACATATGGCGCTAGGTAGCTAAAAATGCTAATATGGCTCACCTGTGTGGTAGTCTGGTCAAAAGTGGTCTTCAATGGCATTAAAACGATAAAAACGCTGCTGAAGTTGATCCATAGGTTATCCAATGTGTCACTTTGAAATGATTTCTGATAATCCATGAGCAATAAACCTGCTTTTCCGTTTTGACATGTCAGCGCTAGAGACAGCTTCACTCTGGTGCCAAACTGTGTGCCCGAAGCCCCCACCTTTTTGTTTTACCATGTGTGTGAGTGGGGAGATTCCCCTTCAATTCTATTGGCTCTAACGGTCAGAAAGAGATGTCAATCACCAAAATCGACCAATGGGTTCCAGAAAAACGGTAAAACCCCCATTTCCACCCAAATCACATCAGAGGTGGAGTTTTTTTTGCTAAATCTGTCTAAAAAGGTCAAATATCACTTGTTTTGCATCAATCTTGATACAGGCTACTTATTATATGTTGTACTTTGGATTCCTAAATCTTTTAGTCTACTAACCCATCATCCAAGGTTAGTTTTCACTATAAGGAAAACATATTTTTTGGACGGACACTATAATTTACAGTTTTTTACCATGTTCAATCTGAATTTTATTTAAAATAAAAACATCTATATTGATTCTGACTTTTCTATATCCAACTCACAGGTTCATCGTTACTTTGAGAACAAAGATTATTAATTTAACCCTTTTAGAAGATATGGTCATTTGTTCTGGGAATGTCATTTTCGAGCCTGAGACCTGAAAAACAGGCTCAGGGCCTAACAGGTTAAGACACAATTAAAAAACGGTTAATTTCGGTGATAACTATTTATATAAATATGTAGATTGCAAGATGAGACTTCTTGCACTATTTTTTTGTTGTATTTTATTATATATGTGGCATTGTTGGAGGAGCTCAGGGGCCTCATTTATAAACGGTGCGTACGCACAAAAGAAGGTGTACGCCAGTGTCTACCCAATGTAGTCCTCCACGCAAACTCTGACCCATGCGTACGCACTACGCACAAAAACAGGAGAGACGAGAAACTGCGACACCGTTGGCAGAAGGAAGAATGTAGAGAACTATGTGGAAACAATACCATAAATAAAATGTTACCTCTCATTCATCATATATGAAGAATTCATTTTCAAACATTGATTAAAGCTGATCTTAAAATGATTTAACAAACACCTGTTTGCGACTCCTCAGTGCACACAAACACATAACTTGGAGAAATAAATAAACACGGAAATGTTATAGATCACCCCTCGATTATGTTCTCTTGTTAAGAAATGTATTCTCATGAATGATGCGCTAAACAGAAGGACAGAATTACTTTAAACTGACGCCGTTTTGCATTTCTATAGGTTGTATAGATACGAGCATAGTTTATATACTATCATGTTTAATCGTGTTTTATGCCGTTCGCCAATAGCCTACTTGATAAGTCGCTCGTAAAACACAGGAGGTATGGAAACTAAGAACACACTATGTGGTCAATTGTACAGCTAATATAACGCAACACATTAGTTGTATTTCCTTTAACTGGTGGATTATGGATATAGAGTTGCTGATCGAAAGCTGGAACACAAACCGCCAAATACAAACATATAATTAAGATCCAGTCGTCATGACTCCACTCCGGAGGGATTCCCCGATCACTTCTTACAGTTTCTCATCAAGGGGGGGAGGGGGGGGTCTCCTGTCCCCGGTACAAACACACTGCCGGAGGAAGGTTAGGTTATGTGTATTTTATTTGTCAATAACTTTTTTCGGACCATTTATTGATTTATTCTGGTGACGATCCGACCTCCATGCTGCTACTCTGGTTCAAAACTGCATCCACCAAACAATATGATTTATCTCGACCTCCCAAAATAACCAAAATCTGACACGGTGTGAGATGTCTTTTTTAGCTGCTCTGTCGTCATTTCCTGCGATCTTCTTCATAAAGTCAGTCAGTCAGAATGAATGTGCGTTTCTTTGACTATGTGCGTTTCTTTGACTATGTATAGGCAAATATGGGCGTTACGTGAAGCCCGCAAAAGCTGCACCGCATTTCGAGTTGATTGTGATTTATAAAGGGAAACCGGCGTAGGATGTGCTGTACCAAGTCCTGCGCCGGTACGCAGTCTTTTATGAATCGGAAAGTGTCTGTGCAAATTGAATTGCTTTGTCCTACGTAAGCAACCTTCCCACGCCAATCCTACGTAAGGCTTTATAAATGAGGCCCCAGGTCAGGAGAATTTCATTGCCATTTCTACCCTGTAGCTCATGTGCATATGATAATAAAATCTTTGAATCTTCTACCTGAGCAGGTGAGGCTAACAGCTGTGCCAGGTGAGCAGGTGTTTCTCTCTGAGGCTGAGCTACAGTCCAGGAGAGCAGACTCATGGCCTCCACACTGGAACTCTTTGGTCCCCATTGGAGCCTCCCCTTCTCCATAGAGCGCCCCCTGGAGAACTGAAGGAGCCCCACAGCCAAGCTGCCTGCAGACCACCTGAGCATCCTGCTGGTCAAAGTCAGCCTCACACACTGAGGACCAGGACAGGTTAGACTTGTTAGAGTTCACCTCCAGTCTACCTGAGCACAGACTGGTCCCATTCACCAGCCTGACAGAGTCTGCAGAGGACAGAAGATAAAACTGAGGTAAATAAACAGTTACTTTTACATTTTTTATTCTATTTTATTCTTCATCTTTTATTTCAATTTTTCTTATTTGTTAATTATTTAAAAATCAAAATTTGAGAAAAAAGTCAAAAACACTGAAAAATCAATTTTGGAGAAAAAAGTCAAAGGAGCTTACCTGAACAGGTAAGAGTCAGGAAGTCGTTAGAGAAACCTGCTGCT
>CADEHL010000055.1:0-76728 GCA_902827135.1 Harpagifer antarcticus
CGTTCATAGTAGAGTTAGCAGCGTATTTTTATTTTAACTCTCCTCCCAAATTATTTTGTATCCTCCCTGACCCTATTTTTTTCGGCCCCAGAACGACGGGACGTCCTTAAGCTCGAGCCTTGGTCTCACGATGTTTTTAAAGTTGCAAATGACTATTTTAAACATTTGTGTAATATTTGTTACTACAAAAAAGTATAATACAGCTTTTGCTCATATCAGAAATCCAATAATGCAAAAATATATGCAAATATTAAATAAATAAATATTTAGATTCTCTGATTTAAAATTCTTAATTTACAAGGAAAATCTCAAAATTAAAAGGAAATAAAATACAATATTTTGTCTGAGAGAATAGCATCAAGAATTAATCAGAAAGTCTCTGAGATTAAACTCCAAAAAAACAGTCAAATCGTCCAAAAACAGACAACGTTTTTGGGATGTTCTGTGCAAGTCACTTAGTTATTAAGATGTTTGCCTTATTTCATATGCTCATCTAAATCAAAGTATTCACACAATTCATAACATTTCTGACCAATTTACGTCAATTTTGGGGGAAAACATAATTATTTTTTTTATCATTTTAAACCAAGAAAAGCCCAGGCAGAACATCTTAAAGAAATTATAGCAAATCACAGTTTATCTTGTCAACAGACAACGTGTTTGGGATGTTCTGTGTACTGTAACGGCCCGTCTACACTACAGGCATCAACAAATCTTGGAGCTGGGCGTGTCTGAAGCTTGGCGATTTTTTGCGACCAACAACCAATCACATGAATCTCCCGCCCCCGACATACGAAGCAATAGCAATGTTCAAACTAACTGGATATAAACTCCCCAAACAGGCGAAACCCTACCAGTTCCACCCCCTGTCTCTGCCTCCTCCCTCCATGCCTGGTTCCTCCGGTTTGTATCCCGGTAAATAGTCTGGTCGTAAAGAACCGGGTGATTTGCTCCCGTAATTTCTCGTTTGGAATATGAGGAAATGAACTGCGGTCTGGCTCTCCCAGCTTGCACGTGGTTTGATTGGCTAGCGCTTGTACTGGCGGGAATTGCATACACGGGATTTGATTGGCTGATGCCGATAGATGCTCGTGATGCTTGCAAAGCCATGCCATGCTCCCCACAATGCAGTTCGGCGAAGATTCTAAATCTTCTATTTACTATTGGATATCAGATTTTTACCTTTGCATCTAAATCAAAATATTCACCGCAATTTTGACCAATTTACGTCAATTTGGGGGGGAACCAAGAAAAGCCCGGGCAGAACATATACTTTTTGTAAACATATATTGTATAAATGCATTTGTGACTAAAATAATGGTTGTTGGTAATATATTAGCGACCCCCACAGATGCATGATTTCCCTGCTTTCATAGGAGCTCAGACCCTCCTTTTATACCTCATTCACACCAACAGTGTTTCGGGGTCGGTTCGGAGCTGGAGCTTGAAAAGCACCGGGTTTTCCTGTTCACACCGCAGTGGAGCAGCCTCTTAGCTCCGGAATCCGGTTCGTTTCAAGCACCAAAAAATTGTCCGGCCAGAGCGAAAGCACCGCATACGTCACGCTTACGTCGAGGCGGGGGCAGGGGCGGGATCAACTCCTGAACAACAACAACAAGCCCGCGTTTTATCCAGTTTGTACACAACGATGGAGAAACTTAACAAGCAGCAGTGGTCCATTGGAGAGACCAGCTACCTGCTGGGAACCTGGTCTCAGCAGTGGTCCCCTGGAGAGACCAGCTACCTGCTGGGAACCTGGTCTCAGCAGTGGTCCACTGGAGAGACCAGCTACCTACTGGGAACCTGGTCTCAGCAGTGGTCCCCTGGAGAGACCAGCTACCTGCTGGGAACCTGGTCTCAGCAGTGGTCCACTGAAGAGACCAGCTACCTACTGGGAATCTGGTCTCAGCAGTGGTCCCCTGGAGAGACCAGCTACCTACTGGGAATCTGGTCTCAGCAGTGGTCCCCTGGAGAGACCAGCTACCTGCTGGGAATCTGGTCTCAGCAGTGGTCCACTGAAGAGACCAGCTACCTGCTGGGAATCTGGTCTCAGCAGTGGTCCCCTGGAGAGACCAGCTACCTACTGGGAACCTGGTCTCAGCAGTGGTCCCCTGGAGAGACCAGCTACCTGCTGGGAACCTGGTCTCAGCAGTGGTCCCCTGGAGAGACCAGCTACCTGCTGGGAACCTGGTCTCAGCAGTGGTCCCCTGGAGAGGCCAGCTACCTACTGGGAACCTGGTCTCAGCAGTGGTCCACTGAAGAGACCAGCTACCTGCTGGGAATCTGGTCTCAGCAGTGGTCCACTGGAGAGACCAGCTACCTACTGGGAATCTGGTCTCAGCAGTGGTCCACTGAAGAGACCAGCTACCTGCTGGGAATCTGGTCTCAGCAGTGGTCCCCTGGAGAGACCAGCTACCTGCTGGGAACCTGGTCTCAGCAGTGGTCCCCTGGAGAGACCAGCTACCTGCTGGGAACCTGGTCTCAGCAGTGGTCCCCTGGAGAGACCAGCTACCTGCTGGGAATCTGGTCTTCCGAAGAGGTGCAGAGGAGCTGGAGCACAATCGGCCATTGTTGTTGTTGTTGTTGTTGTGTCAGCTGTGAGGGGTTTTCCGCGAGGTTTGGCTTTATGAAGCAGGCACGCAAACGGTTACGTCATGAAGCAAACGATGACGCGATGACGCAGCACCAGTCGGACTCTGGGCGGTGTGAAAAGAGCTGGATCTAAACCAAAGAACCGGTTCTGAACCTGAAAAGCTCTAGCACAGAGCTTGAACCGGAGTTGCGTTGGTGTGAATGAGGTATAAGGGAAGCTCAGCTCCCATTGGCTCCCACATAACTCCAACCCTGGTCTTGATGACCCTTTTTCTGACCGTGTGTGACTCCCCTTCCTCTTTGTGCTCCTCAGGTCAGTGACGGTGTCTCCGTACAACGGCATGGCTGTCCAAGGTGTCGGAGTCGGACGTGCTGCTCTCTGGTCTGGGGTCAGGGGGGCGTGGTCACCGTGGATATGGGGGGGTACGTCAGACTGTGGGAGACGGGGCTGGACAACCTGCAGCGCTCTCTGATGGAGTGGAGGAACATGATCGGGACGGAGGACGGCAGACCTCTACAGGTAAGAATATTACTTTGTTTGGGAATCGTTACCCTCGTGCTGAAGGTTGCTGAACAGAAAGTGCTCTTTGGAAGATAATTACATGATGTACACAGACTGGCATTTAAAGAGTAGTTGGTAGTTATGATCAGGACTGAAATTGGTATAAAGATTGAAGTCAGCGTAAGTGGATAATAATAATAATAGCATCTAATATTAGGTTAGTTTTATTTATTTTTCTCAGAATATTTAGATTTTCTGAAAAAAAAACAGAACTATTTTGAATTTTTACATTTTCCCAAAAAAAATGTCTGAATATTTGTTTCTCAGAATTTTAAGATTTTCAGAAAAAAGTCAAAATTGGGACTTTCCCCAGAATTATGAAAAAAGTCAAAATTCTAATATTTTCAAACTTCTGATTAAAAAAAGTCAGACGTCAAGATGTTGACTTGTCAGACCAAAATCATTTTCTGACCAAACGTATTGAATTATAAGAATGATTGGGACGGAGGACGGCAGACCTTTACAGGTAGGAATATGACTTTGTTTGGGAATCGTTACCCTCGTGCTGAAAAAAAATTGCACTGATGTCTTGAGAGGATACAAATATATAAAAACTAACCCAATACATTACGGAAAAATACTTTTTCTCTCAAAAACTCAAAATGTAGCCTTTTTTCAAACTTCTGAAAAAAAGAATCAGAAGTTAACATCCAAAAAATAGAAAAACATTTTTTAAGAAAGTGTGAAGCCAAAAATGTCCCTAGTGATGCACACGGGTTAAATGGTTAATCTAGAAGTTGTTGAATCACTGAGCTGAGAGGTTTGGATAGTAATTAGAAATGCTTGCAGCCTGCAGTTTCTCTCACCACCACCGAGGGGTGCATTCTCTCCTCACAGTACATCACCACCCCCACTGACTATTACATTTTAAAATGTTGTAGAAGGAGAAGAAAAACTTTTACAATTCAAGGTTTGTATTCAAAACTTTACCAAAGTAAGTTATATGTTCTATACATGCACTCACAGCATTACGTCTCCAGGACAACTGGGAAAACTATTATATTATTTATTATATTAACTATAATAAAAATGCATTTGTGTGCAATGAGGTAACATAGACACAATAACATTTAAATGATGTATTTATTGAACCAACAATTGACTTCACATGATACTAAAACAAATGAATGATTGTAACAGGAATCATAGTGGATTCACACTGCACAAACAGCAGCCTGTGACCTCAGGTTTTCATCGTCATAACTACACTGTCGCTATGTCCGTATGACCAATACAAGCCTTGAACCTTGAGATAATTCAACAGGAACCAACACTTTGAGAACAAGCTGCTCACAGACAGGGCGCCATCTTGTGGCCGCACATGCTCTAAATATTGAGAGATATATGTTAATAAAACAAAGGATGACACAACATTTTTTGGGCAAATGTGGCAGTGAGTGATTAACACAAGACCATGAACATGAGCACACTTACTGATGACCTTTTCTTTGGTAACATTAAGCTGTCTTTGGCTCTTTTCTGCTGTAACAATGTAAATGTACCCTCTGTGGGACTAATGAAGGTATTCCCCTTGATGCTCCCCTACACCACCCAGTGTTCAGGAGAATATTACAACAGATTAACAAATAAAACATACAGATAAAATGTCTGCAACAAAGATAACATGTATTTATGATCGCTCACTGAAACTTGGCTGATACCCAAACAACATGTCAGCTTAAATGAGTCAACGTCAACTCCTCTGTTTGTGTTACAGAGACATTCTGTTTCTCACTATCCCAAAGAATACAAATATATACAAAGAAATATATACATGTACACCAGAGTTCCCGTTAGAATACTTTTTCTCCGGTCAACATGTCCGTTAAAGTTTAAATCTACCGGACAATATTTTAAAAGTTCCGGTCAAAGGTCTTCTTTGTTATTTATTGAGCTTTAAAACAAATCGATATGATTCGATATTAAACTAATTATAGTAGATTAACTACATTATTAAAAAGTGAACAGTAACTAACAATAACCGGGAATAATAACCAGCCCGTCAGTCTCATGCAGCTCGCGGATCAGAGTGACCCGACAGTGAAACTAAACATATCTATAACTAGTTACGGTAGTTTGAGAGGTCATTAAAATAGCTACGTGTCGTGACTCGTGTGATTTTCTAACTGCAGTGTTTGTTCGCTCACGCTTGCGTGTGATCATGCAGAGCTGCGTGTCGACTCGTCAGCAGCATGCTGATCTTCCTCTCTCGTCAGATTAGACTCGCGTTTCTGTCCATATCGATCAGATCTATCTAGTTCTAGCTAATGATAGGACTACCTGCTTATTAGAAGACGACCTCAACAATAAGTGTTGCTATACATACTGGGTGAGGCCGCAAAGATATAGCGCAGCCATTATGCATGGTTGTTTTACATGCCCACCGGAACCCCGAGGCGCATTACCAACAGTATCAGCGCACACCTCATCAACCATTCCAGGACATCTCTTTCTCCACGTGTTAGACATTAGATGGACCTCTTTCTGTCTGTCACACACTCTTCTTGTCTGTAACACACTCTTCTTGTCTGTCACACACTCTTCTGTCTGTCACCATTACTTCTCTTGTCTGTCACATACTCTTCTGTCTGTCACACACTCTTCTGTCGTCCACACACTCTTCTTGTCTGTCACACACTCTTCTTGTCTGTCACACACTCTTCTTGTCTGTCACACAATCTTCTGTCTGTTCACACACTCTTCTGTCTGTCACCACACTCTTCTGTCTGTCACACACTCTTCTTGTCTGTCCACACACTCTTCTTGTCTGTCACACACTCTCTTGTCTGTCACATCTCTTCTTGTCTGTCACACACTCTTCTTGTCTGTCACACACTCTTCTTGTCTGTCACATACTCTTCTGTCTGTCACACACTCTTCTGGTCTGTCACACACTCTTCTTGTCTGTCACACACTCTCTTGTCTGTCACACACTCTCTGTCATGTCACACACTCTTTCTTGTCTGTCACACACTCTTCTTGTCTGTCACATACTCTTCTGTCTGTCACACACTCTTCTTGTCTGTCACACACTCTTCTTGTCTGTCACATACTCTTCTGTCTGTCACACACTCTTCTGTCTGTCACACACTCTTCTTGTCTGTCACACACTCTTCTTGTCTGTCACACACTCTTCTTGTCTGTCACACACTCTTCTTGTCTGTCACACACTCTTCTTGTCTGTCACACACTCTTCTTGTCTGTCACATACTCTTCTGTCTGTCACACACTCTTCTTGTCTGTCACACACTCTTCTTGTCTGTCACACACTCTTTTGTCTGTCACACACTCTTCATGTCTGTCACACACTCTTTTGTCTGTCACACACTCTTTTGTCTGTCACACACTCTTCATGTCTGTCACACACTCTTCATGTCTGTCACACACTCTGTCACACACTCTTCATGTCTGTCACACACTCTTCTGTCTGTCACACACTCTTCTGTCTGTCACCACACTCTTCTGTCTGTCACACACTCTTCTGTCTGTCACACACTCTTCTGTCTGTCACACACTCTTCTGTCTGTCACACCACTCTTCTGTCTGTCACACCACTCTTCTGTCTGTCACACACTCTTCTGTCTGTTCACACACTCTTCTTGTCTGTCACACACTCTTCTGTCTGTCACACACTCTTCTGTCTGTCACACACTCTTCTGTCTGTCACACACTCTTCTGTCTGTCACACACTCTTCTGTCTGTCACACACTCTTCTTATCTGTCACACACTCTTCTTGTCTGTCACACACTCTTCTTGTCTGTCACACACTCTTCTTGTCTGTCACATCAGTGGCGCAAATTGCGCAACTGATGCGGTGTTGCGCTAAACGGAAATTATTTTGATCGGACACATTGACCGGAGGGATTTAGATTTGCCGGTCTTCAGCGTAGTTACCGGTCGTAGTCCGGTAATTACCGGCTAACGGGAACTCTGTTGTACATACACACCTTTACACTCACTTAACAGACACACATATACATATACACACATTTAGAAGTCATTATCGTGGGTGACTTCAATATTCATGTTGACAATAATGATAGCCTTACTATAGCATTTAACCCTCTATTAAACACATGTAAAATGTGTGATATAAAAATCATTTGTGATTGATTGATTAAACATTTTCCATAGCAAGATTGATTTCATACATTTATTTACTCCTCGCTGAAAAACAATCCATGTTATAAAGACGCACCTTCACCAACTGATCTGTACATTACTGAAGTTATTTAACTTGAACCATAAATCCATAAAACATACAAAGTTTAATCTGCACCTTGAAGTTTGGTTCAAGTATTTACAATTACAAAGTAAAACCATTCTACTACAGCTGGTTAAACAACATAATGCATAGAATCAAAACTATGGGATGGGTTATAACAGATACTCACAAAGCGGAAACGTCTCAATGAGTGGCCTGATTGACCCTGTTGAGAATTATCATCCAGAAATCTGCTGTTAATGAAGAGGACATGATGTTTCATCTGCTGACGTGATGATGATGAGTCAGTGTGAAGATCATTGGCTGGTGCACATGCTTTTGTTTTTCAGTTCATCTTTAAGTCTTAGCTTTTCTCGTTCATCTTCATCCTGTTTTTGACTTTTGTTCTTCAGTTCTGCTTCAATGCTTTGCTTTTCCAGTTCCATTTCCCACAAGCTCTTCCGTAGATCAGTGTTTTCTTCAGCTAGTTTTCTGGCCTCCTCTTCATGTTTTTAACCACTTTTTAACTGTTATTCATCTTAACCATGAAAACACATTTTAGTCAGCATGAGTCAGCATGTAGCAGCACTAAAGCTTATGAGATGAATTAACTACTAAAAGAGAGTGGCTTTAACCAAAATGAAAACAATGCTCCTTTTACATTTAGGCATGCTATCAACTTCTTTTCGAAATAACAAGTACTGTTAGCCATTAGCTCCTGCTAGCGTTTAGCATCAGCTCACAGTTAGCGCTAGCTCGCGATTAGCTGCTAATCACTAATGAATAAACTAAAACTAAATAGTCAAGGTTTTGACCTGTTTTGAAAATTCTAACTTTTTCAAGAACACTTTTTTCTCAAAACCCAAAAACCTTTGGTCAGGAATTTTAAAATTCTGACTTTTTTTAAACTTCTGAGAAAAAACTAAAAATGATTTTTATAGAAAGTCTTGACTTCCACAACTGAAAATAAAATAATATTTATAAGAATTCTAAGTCAAATTTCTGACTTATTTAAAAATGTGTGAAAAAAGTCAGTATTTTTCAAACTTTTAATAAATAAATAAAATAAATTTAATTAATTAAAATAAATACAATTAAATAACATAAATTAAATAATAATAATAAAACTAATGTTTGAAAACTGACCGCCTCTCTTGTTCCTCTCCTCTCAGATCACCATCCAGAGGGACAGCGGTCTGGATGTCAGCGCCCCGAAACACGGAAAGATCGACGCAAACAACGATCCTCACGTCGGAGGGAACCAGTGGGCGGGAGGCACAGGTAACAGAGACTCTGACTGACTCAGAGGTGGGAAGTAGTGGAGTACAAATACCTTGTTACTGTACTTAAGTACATTTTTCTGGTATCAGTACTCCACTACTTATTTTTCAGAGGACCTTTTACTTTGACTTCTTACATGTTGAACCCAAATACCTGAACTTTCTACTTCTTACATGTTGAACTCAAATACCTGAACTTTCTACTTCTTACATGTTGAACCCAAATACCTGTACTTTCTACTTCTTACATGTTGAACACAAATACCTGTACTTTCTACTTCTTACATGTTGAACCCAAATACCTGTACTTTCTACTTCTTACATGTTGAACCCAAATACCTGTACTTTCTACTTCTCTCATTTCCCAAACAGCTGGTTCCTTTAGTCTGAATGTGTGTTTGATGCGTGATCATTATTCTTTAGAGTCATTGCGTGCCTATTGATTTGAACACGATCCGTGTATCCATCACTTCCTGGTCTTCTCTAAAGAAGAGGGACCAATGGAAACGTTGTCATGTTGCCGTTGTTCAGCATGGAAACATTCATTAGCTAACAATGACATTATTGTTCTATTAATATAAAGGGAGGTCAGGTACTCTTTAAAGCAGCTGCTAGTTATGGGTACTTTTTACTGAAGTACACTTCAAAGCCTCTTTACTTTCACTTGAGTAAAGAAGTTTAGTCAGTACTTCTACTTTCACCAGAGTATTTTTAAACATGAGTATCTGTACTTCTACTTGAGTAAAGGATGTGTGTTTTGTCATCTCTTACTGACTCAGCATCACGCAGGAATCCCTTAAATACACTATATGGTGATTAAAATCTGTGATGACACTTCACACACACATCACTATGATTGATGGCATGTCAGGAAGTGTAGATATGAGAGAAAGGAAGTGCTTATTTCGCCTGGGCAAGGCACTCAGTCTCCCTTCCTTCGAATCAAATATTTGGATTAGTGTTAGTCCATAATAGTTGGAAAAGACAATAATTGTGATTATGATTTATAGTTTCACTTGTTTAGCATACTTTTCTTTTGTCAATATCTATCTGTTTTTCACTGTTAGTCATATTAAACTTGAAGAAATGACCTTGAGCTCCAGGAAATTGAGGACATTGTATCAGTTAAACAAGAATCCAATGATAATCTAAAACAAAATAATTAAATAGTTCAATAAATAGTTGGAAAAAAGCTAGATTTCCAGCCACGGTTGCAGACAAAAAGTGCTTTAAACAAATGTGATTGGTTCAAGATTCAATGATGTCTTTCAGAATCTTAGATTAATCTCAGAACTCCAAGAATCACCTTTGGTCAGATCTCCTTCTTTTTACATGTGACATTATTATATTGTTACAGTATACTTAAGACATGAAAGATAAAACGTATTAAGAAAGTGCAAGACGAAGATATTGCAAGGGATATAAAGCTGCCTGTAAAAATGCAGGAATACATGACTATGAAAAAGGTTACAAATACTGTTGAGTGGATTAAAATACTGCAGACTTTCTGTGTAAACAAATCAACTTGATGCCACTTTATGGAGTGACTTCATCACTAAAACGTTCCCTTGCAGGTGGCAGAGATACGGCGGGGCTCGGGGGGAAAGGAGGTCCCTACCGGCTGGATGCAGGACACAAAGTCCACCAGGTAGGAAGCCAATCAGTTCACAAATATAACAATACCGTGAGCCAAAGATAATATCAGAGGACCAAGAACTGAGCCTTGGGGGACTCCACTAATAACTGAAATCCCTGTTAACTTAAGTTAAGAGACACTATTCTGGAAGGATCCCAACTTCAGTCAAGTCAAGAACCAACTGGAATGTAAAGCTATTCCCACCACCATACATCTAATAAGGAGACCCAGAGAACGGTCTACCTCACCTCTTTGATGACGTCTCCGGCGATCGACCATGCCTGAAGGATACAGCTATAGTCAGCTTTCCCCCTCCAGCTTAAACGTCACACCCTGAAACCCAAATGTATTTATTCTTATGTAAACTGCTTAAATCACAACTTTCAGGAAAGAGGACGGGGCTCAGGTTTAACTCATGAAATGCTTTTATAGCAGACATCGGATCAGAAAGTGTCTCTGCGGGGATTTGATCTGTGATGTTTCCTACCAGGTGTCCCAGGCTGAGAAAGACGCCGTCCCAGAGGAGGTCCGTAAAGCAGCCCGCGAGATGGGAGAGAAAGCCTTCAGAGAAAGGTAGATAACACACATACACACACACACACCGATAGGTCCTTCTGTTTGTCTACAGGTATTGGCAGTAGCACAAGTAGAGCTTCTAATTTATCCTAAAAATGCATTTGTTATTTTCCACTGAAGCATCAGAAGGTTGCATTTAAATACTTTAAAACAAATCCGATCTTTTTGCTGAAAAGCATGGAATAAATGTGAGAATTCCTGTAGTAGCAGCAGTTTTTGCAATACATGTAGATAATCTGCAGCAACTATGACCTGGTTTTGGAGGTATTTTAAATCTTACGTCAGATCCTTCATCGATGAGAGAGTTCTGTAAAGGCCGAAGCTAGCATTGAGAAGTGTCTGAATGTTCATCCTCCTCAACACAGCAGACCCGCTATGTACTTTCATAACATTTAAGAAAGACACAACAATGTCAAGCCCGTGTTTAATCATGTTGTCTGTGACCAGGAAGTCCTCAGCAGATGAGTCCAGATAACTCATATCCAACATATTGTATGCTTTAAATGCAATGTGTGTTTAGTCTAAAACAAATGAAGTCATGTGCCTCTCCTCTCTCTGCGTTTCCCTCAGGCTGAAGGAGATCAATATGAGTGAGTACGACGCTGCTATGTACGAGCGGTTCTCCAGCGCCGTCAGCAGGCAGGTCCAATCTCTGCGCATCGTGCTGGACAGCCTGCAGGTCAGCCTCACACACTGCAGCACAGAAACAGGGGCGGGGCTTCAGGTCAGACTCAGCAGCTGATCTGATCTCTCTCGGGTCCGGTTACACTTCACTCGCGTTTATGTCCATATCGATCAGACCCAGCTCTCCTGATCGGCCTATAGAGCACAGATCAAACTATTAAGAGTGAATATCGGCCGATAATGATCGGCGGCCAATCGATCGGAGCATCGGACATTTTGACCGGCAGGTTTTGAATTTGAAAAACCTGACATGGCGATAAACACAAATCCCTGCTGTGTGTCTCTGAGCCGCAGCGACGCGGACTGATTCAGAGCGGGTCATTCTGCTGTTGGTTCTGGACTGGTGTTGCTGGAGAAAGCAGACTGCTCTGTGTGTGGTGCCGCTGTCACATCTGTTCCTTGATCTCTGCGTCACAGACCAATTTTATATTCGTGTGACAGAAAAAATTCTAAAATAAAAAAACTTTATTGTCCGGCCGCGGCCGAAAAATGAAGAAGCAACGTTACTACGCTATAATCGAGCGGCGAGCTACTGAAAAGCTGCCCATCGACGTGTTGGAGACCCCTGATCTAGGTGAACCTGGCCGACAGAACATAAGAAGTTGAGACGTCATAACATTGGTAAATAACAATGAGTTGACCGAATACAACCCCAGTGGGGCAGCAAGGAGGGGGCGCGGTCTCTTAGGAGCATCCTGATTGGCTGATAAGCAAGACCATATTGGGGAGTGGTGGGAAAATCCAGGATGTGATGTTTTCTCCATTTCATTATGAAGGTTAGATTTTCCTCCCTTTGTTTGAGCTTCTGAAGGTTGATCCATTGTGTGTGTGTGTGTGTGTGTGTGTGTGTGTGTGTGTGTGTGTGTGTGTGTGTGTGTGTGTGTGTGTTTCAGGCCAAAGGGAAGGAGCGTCAGTGGCTGAAGAACCAGGCTCTGGGAGAACTGGACGACGCTAAAATCATCGATGGACTGACCGGAGAGAAAGCTATCTACAAACGCAGAGGAGAGCTGGACCCAGAGGTGTGTGTGTGTGTTGTATTATAAGCATTATAAATACATAACAAATATCTGACGCAACAAACAAAGGCAGATGCTAAAATAAATAAATATTTAACAGTATTTTATGAATTCCTGGTAACAGTTTTTGGCAGTAAATGAGCATTCTTGAAGTGTGAATATTGTTTTAATAGAAATATAATGTGTGTGTGTGTGTGTGTGTGTGTGTGTGTGTGTGTGGGTGTGTGTGTGTGTGTGTGTGTGTGTGTGTGTGTGTGTGTGTGTGTGTGTGTGTGTGTGTGTGTGTGTGTGTGTGTGTGTGTGTGTGTGTGTGTGTGTGTGTGTGTGTGTGTGTGTGTGTGTGTGTGTGTGTGTGTGTGTGTGGTGTGTGGTGTGTGTGTGTGTGTGTGTGTGTGTGTGTGTGTGTGTGTGTGTGTGTGTGTGTGTGTGCGCGCGCAGCTGGGCAGTCCCCAGCAGAAGCCCAAGCGTCTGCGGGTGTTAGTGGATGTGTCCGGCAGCATGTACCGCTTCAACGGAGTGGACAGACGGCTGGAGCGCTCCATGGAGGCCGTGTGCATGGTGATGGAGGGGCTGGAGAACTACGAGCACAAGTTCAAGGTGAGGCCATCACTGCTAACACCATGACTGAAACACCTGGTGTGTGTGGTGTGTAGAGTGTGTGTGTGTAGAGTGTGTGTGTGGTGAGCAGAGTGTGTGTGTGTAGAGTGTGTGTGTGGTGAGCAGAGTGTGTGTGTGTAGTGTGTTACGACGTGAGGTTTCTGCACACCTTCAGCTTTGCACTTCTCTACACATGCTATTCCTGGTGTCGATATAAGAGGGGGTTACACAAAGTTGTGCAACATGTGTTACGATACATGTAACCTTTACTGTCTTTATCGATGTGTCTCTTACTTAAAGTGTTTTTCACTCTACGCAGGTCCTTTAAAGTGTTCTTAAGTAGAGTACTCGTGAACTACCTTCTCTCGTAACAACATGACAATCATACAGAATATTTCATGTCAATTACTAATATGAAACCTCAATTCACAGTCTTACATTTATTACAGTAAATTGTAACTTCGACTGCCCAATTCAGTTTGATGTTAAAGTCTCCCGACAGAATTTAGAGGCGTCTCCTCATAAATTATACTATGTTTTTAAACTCAACTTAACAAACCACTGTGTGTGGTATATACTGTGATTATAGGAAAACATAAAATATATGCATTTTCTTCGAGGGTTATCCAAGAATATATTAAATTATAACTAACTTTCGTTGTAATTATTCGACCTAATATGGAGATCTCAACAGTTGATTTCCACCACTGACTTTGTGCTGTCGATGTGTCTTTTACTTAAAGTGTTTTTCACTCTACGCAGGTCCTCTAAAGGTTTTTCACTCTACGCAGGTCCTCTAAAGTGTTCTTCACTCTACGCAGGTCCTCTAAAGTGTTTTTCACTCTACGCAGGTCCTCTAAAGTGTTTTTCACTCTAAACGCATGTCCTCTAAAGTGTTTTTTCACTCTACGCAGTCCTCTAAGTGTTTTTTCACTCTACGCAGGTCCTCTAAAGTGTTTTTCACTCTACGCAGGTCCTTAAAGTGTTCTTCACTCTACGCAGGTCCTCTAAAGTGTTCTTCACTCTACGCAGGTCCTCTAAAGTGTTTTTCACTCTACGCATGTCCTCTAAAGTGTTTTTCACTCTACGCAGGTCCTCTAAAGTGTTTTTCACTCTACGCAGGTCCTCTAAAGTTGTTTTTCACTCTACGCATGTCCTCTAAAGTGTTTTCACTCTACGCAGGTCCTCTAAAGTGTTTTTCACTCTACGCAGGTCCTCTAAAGTGTTTTTCACTCTACGCAGGTCCCTCTAAAGTGTTCTTCACTCTACGCAGGTCCCTCTAAAGTGTTTTTCACTCTACGCCAGGTCCTCTAAAGTGTTTTTCATCTACACCAGGTCCTCTAAAGTGTTTTTCACTCTACGCAGGTCCTCTAAGTGTTCTTCACTCTACGCAGGTCCTCTAAAGTGTTTTTCACTCTACGCAGGTCCTCTAAAGTGTTTTTCACTCTACGCAGGTCCTCTAAGTGTTCTTTACTCTACGCAGGTCCTCTAAAGTGTTCTTCACTCTACGCAGGTCCTCTAAAGTGTTTTTCACTCTACGCAGGTCCTCTAAAGTGTTTTTCACTCTACGCAGGTCCTCTAAAGTGTTTTTCACTCTACGCAGGTCCTCTAAAGTGTTCTTCACTCTACGCAGGTCCTCTAAAGTGTTTTTCACTCTACGCAGGTCCTCTAAAGTGTTTTTCACTCTACGCAGGTCCTCTAAAGTGTTCTTCACTCTACGCAGGTCCTCTAAAGTGTTCTTCACTCTACGCAGGTCCTCTAAAGTGTTCTTCACTCTACGCAGGTCCTCTAAAGTGTTTTTCACTCTACGCAGGTCCTCTAAAGTGTTCTTCACTCTACGCAGGTCCTCTGAAGTGTTTTCACTCTACGCAGGTCCTCTAAAGTGTTTTTCACTCTACGCAGGTCCTCTAAAGTGTTCTTTCACTCTACGCAGTCCTCTAAAGTGTTTTTCACTCTACGCAGGTCCTCTAAAGTGTTTTTCACTCTACGCAGGTCCTCTAAAGTGTTTTTCACTCTACGCAGGTCCTCTAAAGTGTTCTTCACTCTACGCAGGTCCTCTAAAGTGTTTTTCACTCTACGCAGGTCCTCTAAAGTGTTTTTCACTCTACGCAGGTCCTCTAAAGTGTTCTTCACTCTACGCAGGTCCTCTAAAGTGTTTTTTCACTCTACGCAGGTCCTCTAAAGTGTTTTTCACTCTACGCAGGTCCTCTAAAGTGTTTTTCACTCTACGCAGGTCCTCTAAAGTGTTTTTCACTCTACGCAGGTCCTCTAAAGTGTTTTTCACTCTACGCATGTCCTCTAAAGTGTTTTTCACTCTACGCAGGTCCTCTAAAGTGTTTTTCACTCTACGCAGGTCCTCTAAAGTGTTTTTTCACTCTACGCAGGTCCTCTAAAGTGTTCTTCACTCTACGCAGGTCCTCTAAAGTGTTCTTCACTCTACGCAGGTCCTCTAAAGTGTTTTTCACTCTACGCATGTCCTCTAAAGTGTTTTTCACTCTACGCAGGTCCTCTAAAGTGTTTTTCACTCTACGCAGGTCCTCTAAAGTGTTTTTCACTCTACGCATGTCCTCTAAAGTGTTTTTCACTCTACGCAGGTCCTCTAAAGTGTTTTTTCACTCTACGCAGGTCCTCTAAAGTGTTTTTCACTCTACGCAGGTCCTCTAAAGTGTTCTTCACTCTACGCAGGTCCTCTAAAGTGTTTTTCACTCTACGCAGGTCCTCTAAAGTGTTTTTCACTCTACACAGGTCCTCTAAAGTGTTTTTCACTCTACGCAGGTCCTCTAAAGTGTTCTTCACTCTACGCAGGTCCTCTAAAGTGTTTTTCACTCTACGCAGGTCCTCTAAAGTGTTTTTCACTCTACGCAGGTCCTCTAAAGTGTTCTTTACTCTACGCAGGTCCTCTAAAGTGTTCTTCACTCTACGCAGGTCCTCTAAAGTGTTTTTCACTCTACGCAGGTCCTCTAAAGTGTTTTTCACTCTACGCAGGTCCTCTAAAGTGTTTTTCACTCTACGCAGGTCCTCTAAAGTGTTCTTCACTCTACGCAGGTCCTCTAAAGTGTTTTTCACTCTACGCAGGTCCTCTAAAGTGTTTTTCACTCTACGCAGGTCCTCTAAAGTGTTCTTCACTCTACGCAGGTCCTCTAAAGTGTTTTTCACTCTACGCAGGTCCTCTAAAGTGTTCTTCACTCTACGCAGGTCCTCTAAAGTGTTTTTCACTCTACGCAGGTCCTCTAAAGTGTTCTTCACTCTACGCAGGTCCTCTGAAGTGTTTTTCACTCTACGCAGGTCCTCTAAAGTGTTTTTCACTCTACGCAGGTCCTCTAAAGTGTTCTTCACTCTACGCAGGTCCTCTAAAGTGTTTTTCACTCTACGCAGGTCCTCTAAAGTGTTTTTCACTCTACGCAGGTCCTCTAAAGTGTTTTTCACTCTACGCAGGTCCTCTAAAGTGTTCTTCACTCTACGCAGGTCCTCTAAAGTGTTTTTCACTCTACGCAGGTCCTCTAAAGTGTTTTTCACTCTACGCAGGTCCTCTAAAGTGTTCTTCACTCTACGCAGGTCCTCTAAAGTGTTTTTTCACTCTACGCAGGTCCTCTAAAGTGTTTTTCACTCTACGCAGGTCCTCTAAAGTGTTTTTCACTCGCAGGTCCTAATAACGCAGGTCCTCTAAAGTGTTTTTCACTCTACGCAGGTCCTCTAAAGTGTTTTTCACTCTACGCAGGTCCTCTAAAGTGTTTTTCACTCTACGCAGGTCCTCTAAAGTGTTTTTCACTCTACGCAGGTCCTCTAAAGTGTTCTTCACTCTACGCAGGTCCTCTAAAGTGTTTTTTCACTCTACGCAGGTCCTCTAAAGTGTTTTTCACTCTACGCAGGTCCTCTAAAGTGTTTTTTCACTCTACGCAGGTCCTCTAAAGTGTTTTTCACTCTACGCAGGTCCTCTAAAGTGTTTTTCACTCTACGCAGGTCCTCTAAAGTGTTCTTCACTCTACGCAGGTCCTCTAAAGTGTTCTTCACTCTACGCAGGTCCTCTAAAGTGTTTTTCACTCTACGCAGGTCCTCTAAAGTGTTTTTTCACTCTACGCAGGTCCTCTAAAGTGTTTTTTCACTCTACGCAGGTCCTCTAAAGTGTTTTTCACTCTACGCAGGTCCTCTAAAGTGTTCTTCACTCTACGCAGGTCCTCTAAAATGTTTTTTCACTCTACGCAGGTCCTCTAAGTGTTTTTCACTCTACGCAGGTCCTCTAAAGTGTTTTTCACTCTACGCAGGTCCCTCTAAAGTGTTCTTCACTCTACGCAGGTCCTCTAAAGTGTTTTTTCACTCTACGCAGGTCCTCTAAAGTGTTCTTCACTCTACGCAGGTCCTCTAAAGTGTTCTTCACTCTACGCAGGTCCTCTAAAGTGTTTTTCACTCTACGCAGGTCCTCTAAAGTGTTTTTCACTCTACGCAGGTCCTCTAAAGTGTTTTTCACTCTACGCAGGTCCTCTAAAGTGTTTTTTCACTCTACGCAGGTCCTCTAAAGTGTTTTTCACTCTACGCAGGTCCTCTAAAGTGTTCTTCACTCTACGCAGGTCCTCTAAAGTGTTTTTCACTCTACGCAGGTCCTCTAAAGTGTTTTTTCACTCTACGCAGGTCCTCTAAAGTGTTTTTCACTCTACGCAGGTCCTCTAAAGTGTTCTTCACTCTACGCAGGTCCTCTAAAGTGTTTTTCACTCTACGCAGGTCCTCTAAAGTGTTCTTCACTCTACGCAGGTCCTCTAAAGTGTTCTTCACTCTACGCAGGTCCTCTAAAGTGTTTTTCACTCTACGCAGGTCCTCTAAAGTGTTTTTCACTCTACGCAGGTCCTCTAAAGTGTTCTTCACTCTACGCAGGTCCTCTAAAGTGTTCTTCTTGAGTACAGTACTTCCACCACTGATGTTAACTTTGTGTTGGCGGATTTTTCTCTTACTTAACGTGTTTTCTTTTCCACGCAGTACGATATCGTGGGGCACTCAGGCGACGGGTACGACATCGAGCTGGTCAGAGCGGATAAAGTCCCCAAAAACAACAAAGAGAGACTCAAAGTCCTCAAGGTACAGATTGATATCAGTCTGCTTTGTTACTGTGCACCTGTTATTCTCTCACACACACACACTTGAACTGACCCTCAAAATATACATTTTCAAATCAGCCCATGAGTAGCTGCTTTCTGCTTTTTCCCTTAACCGCAAGATGGCCTTAGAACATTGGGTTAGTTATGCATAGGTTTAAATGTCCCTCTGATGTATAGCCAGTCTGAAAGTTATATGTGTCGAATAACCCTCTAAGTAGTGTGAAGCCTCTGGTACTCCATCTTACAGCCAAACGTCTCCACCTGTGATGCCTGAATGATTTCTAAATGCTTCTCTCTCTCTCTGCAGACGATGCACGCTCACTCTCAGTTCTGCATGAGTGGAGACTTCACTCTGGAGGGAACCGACTCCAGCATCAAGGAGTTAGTGAAGGAGGAGGCAGACGAGCACTTTGTGGTCGTGCTCAGCGACGCAAACCTGGAGCGATACGGCATCCGGCCCGAAAGATTCGCTCAAGTCCTGACCTCCGACCCCCAGGTCAACGCCTTCGCCATCTTCATCGGATCCCTCGGAGATCAGGCCGAAAGGTGAGGAGGGGGGAAGAGGAGATGAGGTTGTGGGTAAAGTAGAGGATGCAAATTAGGAAGCTAATGAGGAAGTATGAAGAATTAGTGATCGGGTAAAAAGCCAAATAAGATAATGATTACAGCAATAGGAAGACAAGAGAGAGGAGAGGGGAAAGACGTGAAGAAGAAAGGTGAGGAGGGGGAGGCGGGGTTGGTGGACTTAGGTAGAGGGTGAAAATAAGTTAAAGGCAAGTTTACTGTTTTAATGCACAAGTTTTCACAGTGTACGAATTGAGACACAGAGTCCAGTGAGTGGTGATGGTTACATAATAATCTGGTCATCTGTTGGGAAGACTGTTTATGTCTCTGTTGACTGTCCATCCTGCTGGGTGTCCTCATGTGGACAACACGTTGGAGAAGAGACATGTGTAATGGAATAAAGGAAAGAATGATGGAGTGAGTTGTGCAATAGAAGTTGTACTGTTCATAAACTGCTTCATGTTAGTAGCGGCCCTTTCTCTCTCTCTGACACACACACACACACACACACACACACACACACACACACACACACACACACACACACACACACTATCTAGTACGGATCCACCCAACAAACAAGCTCTTGTCCGTCTGTTGCCAGTCTCTGTTTTTAACCTCCCATCTTTTTTCTTTTCGTTTCCATTCAGACTCCAGAAGACCCTTCCAGCGGGCAGATCCTTCGTTGCCATGGACACCAAACAGATCCCCCAAATCCTGCAGCAGATCTTCACGTCTACGATGCTGTCCAGTGCCTGAGACTGACTTCTTATCTCACACAATAAGAAAAACCTCAAAACCATATCTGCAAGCACGGAGAAACTTGTCAGACTTAAAACCACTTTCTGTATCAGATCATTTCATTTGATCTGAGCTTTATCAGAGCTGAAGACTCGCCTTGACGGGATTTTTTAATTATCTTACAGATGGCCTTCCGCAGAATCTAAGTGTTAGCGTGAGAGAGTATAATGTTTAGCAGGGAATAGTGTGTACCCTTTTCCTTCCTGGCTGCAGGACCCATGTGTTCCTCTCAGTCCTGTAAGGAATCTCAGATCTCCTTTCATTGACAGACCTCCCACTCCTCTTTCTGAAACACAAGCACCTTCAACCCTGCAAAGAGGATTAGTGGGAAATGCTCTGACATGTCCGTGTTGCTGGGTCTCAATTTGGACTCTTCCCTTAGTAAACTGCCATGTCGTTGACTGTGAAGTTGTGAACATTGAATTTGTGACTATTGCTGCTGTTAGCTAGCTATCTAACAATGTTATCGTTAGCAAATAGTAGAGTCCAACTCGGAAGTTACCAGAGAACCGTAAGAGGTTTTTAGGGCTCGTTCCTTCTCTATTACAAGACTGCTCAAGTAACACTATAAAATGAACAGTAGCTTGTATTTAACAACAGTATAGTGGTAAATTACTAAAAAAGTGGAAAGAAAACTCCACATTTATAACTGGCTGGTTGTGTAACTTCCAAAATGATAAGATAAGATGAACCTTTATTAATCCCCGAGAGGAAATTCAGTTTGTACAAAGCAGCAACAGGGTAAGCGTGAAAAAAACAGTACAGCAAAGATTCACACAGATCAATACAATCTAAAATAAATAATAAATAACATAAAATCAAGGAAATAATGATAGTAATAATAAAAGACTATGGTGATGGTAGTTAAGAGAAGTGTCTAGCGTTCCACACCAACTTTTTAACAGTTATAAGTGCACCATCCCGGACCTCATAGTGAATTTTGCCATACTTTGCATCAGGCGCTTTCACACCAAGTACTTTTCCCAGGAATAGTTCCCGGAACTTAGACCCCGGAAATCTTTAGTTCCGGATCTCTCTAGCAGATCGCGTTCACACCGGAATAAGTCCCAGAGGGTGGATTAGGCAAATGAAGCCGCTGACGTCACTTCTTCTTCTTCTGCTTTGGGTTTACTGGCAGGCCGCAAACAACTTCACGGCGTATACTGCCGCCCGGAGTCCCCGGCCGGAAGTCCCCGGAGTTGGGGAAGGCTTCAGTAGAAGCTGCTGGGACTCCCAGCAGCTTCTACTGAAGCCTTCAGAGTAAATCGCTAGAACGCCGACACCTCCTCATCTCCACCGCTCCAGTCTCTCTCTGTTGGTGCGCGTGTTTAATGCTAATGCGAGGATTGCGAGCAAATAAAATGGCGGCTTAAAACGGGGCGTGGTTTGCAATTTGCCAATCAGACATAGGAACCTTTTTCTCCACACGAAAGCCCCCGCTCTCTAGCAGGGACTGAAAAGGGGTGAAAAGGTTCCTGGGAACTAAGTTCTAGTTCCCGATCTTTTTGGTGTGAACGCAAAATCCCAGGAACTATTGGAACTATTTCTGGGAAAGGTACTCCGGTGTGAAAGCGCCAATTGGAAAGCAAATGTAAATCCCGAAGTACATTTGAGTCACAGCGTGTGTTTAGTTGTGTGTGTTGAGAGATAAACTTCACACATTATTGTAGGTCTCATTGTCTGCTCTCTGACATCATGCTGTGCAGTCATTCGTGTCAGTGGTTCCTCACAGCCTCGTGCGTCCAATACTGTGTCAGATTCCCCTCCGGTTGAAAGACACTGTCACGCCTCACTATGTTGGTCTGATCAATACAACAGCCTGTCTAACTATCAGCCTGCATTGATCCTCTCTGACCCGCTGCTCTGTTTGTTGGAAGGAACTAAAGTAAAAACCTGACTGTAGATATTATTCCTAAGTCATGTTTGCAGTTCTTCATGATTGAGAATGTACTGTATGCATTTAAAGTGTTGATCATCTAGATTTTGAATTATTTTAGCCTTATTTAATTGTACATTTGTATAACTTATACATAATGTAATGAATACACTTTTAATAAATCATGTTAACATTGCGCCGTTGATTCTCCTTATGAGTGCTATTGCCTGATTGATACTCATAATAGAAATGGGTCCTTGAAGGTGCATTACTTTTATATATTTAGTTTAGGCAAGTTATTTTGATATATTTCATATTTGACGTGAGTAAATAGTCTGTCTGTCTGCATGTGAGGCTCACGAAGTTGTGTCATCGTTTGTTGTGATAAAGCCAACATGAAATATGTTGTGTTGACTAATGAATTTAAATGAATTAGGTCTGTAAAGTCCTTAAATTCGATTATTAAGAATATGCGGGAACACTAATGTTTAAAAACCGTGGCTCAAAAATCTCTAGATTTGATCATTTTTCACATCATTTTTTCCTGTTTCTCTGACATGTTAATCTAAACCTACTGGATTATTTAGAAAACCCATTGTTGAAAAGCTTAAAAAACTGGATATTCTACTCGTTTTTCGGGAGATTTCTGCAGAACATAAAAGCTAAAATATGAGCTGGTCATTTAAAAACATAATAAATGCTGAAATCAAAACCCGCACTCGTAAATAAAAACAGATAACGATGGTGTGAGAACACATTGTGAAGCAGTAACTGTATTTGTAACAAAATAATGATTATATTGTAAGTTAGTCAAGGGGGTCGAGGTGACGTGCCTTTGTGACGTGCAACAAAATTAACATGAACCTTTCAGTTGGTCTGCAGACCCTTCACGCGATGGCAGAGCGAACAGGTACAGGCAGGGCCCACAATGATAGCCCTATAGTTTAAATCTACTACCCACACATGAACATATGGACATGGGTTACTATTTTAAATAAATTGTAAATGTATTTAGGAACCTATCCATGTGATTTTAAGTGGGGGTCAACCTCAAATGCTCTAGGGGCATGCCCCCCCGGTAAGATTTTTTATTTTTATTTTGGAGTTAAATGCATCAATCTGGTGCATTTTGAGGGGGAACTAAAGAGACTAGATCTATGGGAACACCTATATGAAACAGAACTGTATACATTTCAATAATCATAAAATCATGGCCATAACCAATAACATCTCATTTCCAATATGAGAAACACACTGAAACTTGTTTATTTATTTTTGGTTCATTTATAGTTGTGAGTGTGTTCCTGAATCAGCCTCTCCTGTGTCTCTCCTCTCCCTCCCTGCTCCTCTTTGAGGCAGCAGCAAAGAATAGTTTTGGCTCTCAACAAGTTTTAAAAGTTACCTTTTTTCACCTAGTTAACACATTTTTTATTCATGCATATTTGACTAATCACTATCCTCTCAAATGGAAATATGTGTTTACATAAATGGTGACCAAACCGTTTGAGACCCGCTGAGAACTTAGACTAAGTTAACTATCTAAACACTCAGAGTCCTTTACCTCACCTGAGCTGAGGTTACCCTGAGCTTGAATGACACACAGAGACCAATCAAGGGCTTTGATTTATGATCTGTATGACAGTGGCCATGTCGGCAGGCCACATCATGTAGACAGCCGGTCACCCTGTGTGAGGCAGGCCACTTAACAGGCCAGGCCATCGGGAAAGTCAGGGACTGGGTGCAGGAGGCGTAGAGCGAGGGATCATTGTCCACAAGTAAATCGATCGCAGATGGCGTCGTGATTGCGGACGAATAAAATAAAAACCGAAATGGGTCGCGAAATATACTTGAGCGGCCGTTAATATACCTGGGCGGGCCCGCCCAAGTATAGCCTATGTGTGGGAAACCCTGGGGCTATATATTGAAAGAACATTTACAATAGCAGGATTTATTTCATACATTTATTTACTCACTGAAAAGCACGCCATGTTAAAAAGACGCACCTACAGTACACCAACTGATCTGGACATTACTGAATTCATCTGGGGTTGGTTCAACTATTGACTATTAAAAAGTAAAACATTCTACTACAGCTGGTTAAACAACATAATGCATAGAAACAAAACTATGGGATGGGTTATACAAAAATTCTCAATGAGTGGCCTGATTGGAACCTGTTTGAGAATTATCATCCAGACATCTGCTGTTAAATGATGATCATGAGTAGGGTTGGGTATCGTTTGAATTTCCACGATTCCGATTCTACTTTTCGATTCCGGTTCTTAACGGTTCTCAATTCCGATTCTTTGAGGGAGGGTAAAAAAATGATACATGCTTCTTCCACCAAAAAAAATTACATTTATTCGAGAAACTTTTACACAGGTTAGTTTACAGTAATATTCACATGAATCAGTCTGTTTATATTCACTGCTATGTAACTGTAACCTGAGAACCACTGAAGCTGCAACAGTCCAACAGTCCAACTTTTAAAGAACAGTTCTTGTTGAGAAAAACAAGCATATCTGCCTCTCAGGCAAACCGGGAAGAAATGTTTGAACATTTTAAAGTAAAATGCCTCAATCGGGTGCACTTTGAGCAGAATGACTAGAGACTAGATCTAGAGGGTACAACTCTAAACACCCATATGAAAAAGATCGGTTTACATTTTAATAATTAAATAAGTATGTGAACATAACCAGTAACGCATAGCCAATAACAAATACATGTGACTTATTTTATTTTTGTTATCATTCATATCTTATTTTACTCTTTTATTTATGCATATTTTTTTATCTCCAGTTTAAAACGATATGTCTGGGTTGCTGTCCTATAGTTTACATTGGAATGATTTCAAACCTGTTTTATCCCAATAATTATAAAGGAGTGCCTTGGAAATATGTGTTTACATAAATTGTGATCAAAATGTTTGAGACCCACTGAGATAACTTAGACTAAAGTGAACTATCTAAACCCTCAGAGTCCTTTACCTCACTGAGCTGTAGTCATCAGCCTCTCAGTCTGACTGGAGAGGACTCTCCCCCCACATCTTTGTAGAAACATCTTCTTCTTCCGTTAGAGCAGCTAGCACCAGATTCTAATAACAACAGCGTTGGTACCGGTGGTGCACCCTCCCTCCCTCTCTCCCTCCCTCTCTCACACGCTCGCACTTTGGCTGTGAGCTGGGGGCGCCAGATAAGCCAGCATCCCGCATTTTCATCACTTACAGCGCCCATCGTACAGCGCAAATGAAACGTGTAACCGGGGTGAAAAGGGAGTTACATTTACTTAATTATGAATGTTGTTACATCAAGACCGAACATTAGGATGAGCCCCAACGGTCAAAAAAGTTGTTTTCCCTCCCAGAGCTGTCAGCACAGCGCCTCCCCAGATCTGGCGCCCTAGGTGAACATCTATAACGCCAGTGCGACGGGCCGGCCCTGGTCCCAGGTTACGCTGTAGGAAGTGTAGGTACAACGCTACATTTCCCGCCCCGCCGCAGTCATACAGTAGGCTACGGAGAGAGGCGAGAAACATTTCTTATGATGTTAAACACGACCAAAACTGAAGTTATTGTACTTGGCCCAAAGAATCTACGAAACAAATGATCTAAAGATATACTAACTATGGATGGCATTAATTTGGCCTCCAGTGAGACTGTAAGGAATCTTGGTGTTATATTTGATCAGGATTTATCCTTTAACGCCCACATAAAATCAATTTCAAGGACCGCCTACTTCCATCTACGTAACATTGCAAAGATCAGGCATATCTTGCCTCAAAACGATGCAGAGAAACTAGTCCATGCATTTGTTACTTCAAGGCTGGATTATTGTAACTCTTTATTATCAGGGTGTACCAAGAAGTCAGTCAAGTGGCTTCAGCTGATTCAAAATGCTGCAGCTCGTGTACTAACCAGAGTTAGGAAAAGGGACCACATTACTCCTGTTCTGGCTGCCTTACACTGGCTCCCTATAGAACACAGGATAGAATTTAAAATTCTTCTTCTCGGCTACAAAGCCCTTAATGGGCAGGCGCCATCTTACCTTAAAGAACTCATTATACCCTACTGTCCTACTAGGGCATTGCGTTCCAAGAATGCAGGGTTGTTGGTTGTTCCTAGAGTCTCTAAAAGTACAATGGGAGCCAGAGCCTTTTCTTATCAAGCTCCACATTTGTGGAATCAGCTTCCAGTTTGTGTTCGGGCGGCAGACACCCTATCCGTTTTTAAGAGTGCGCTTAAGACCTTCCTTTTTGATAAAGCTTATAGTTAGGGCTGATTAGATTCAGCCCCTAGTTTTGCTGATATAGGCTTAGTTTGTCGGGGGACATCTTACTTCTTCCTTCTCTCTGTCTGTACCTGTGTACTCCCATGTTCCGATTAACCCAGCTTCCCCAAATGTCTTTCTTTTTGGTGTCTATATACGCTGGGATCCGGAGTCATGGATGATCCTGCGGTCCTGTGTCCTGCATCACGAGCCCTGGATCTTGAGTCGTGGCTGTGGTCCTGGATCATAGGTCCTGGATCTTGAGTCGTGGCTGTGGTCCTGGATCATAGGTCCTGGATCTTGAGTCGTGGCTGTGGTCCTGGATCATAGGTCCTGGATCTTGAGTCGTGGCTGTGGTCCTGGATCATAGGTCCTGGATCTTGAGTCGTGGCTGTGGTCCTGGATCATAGGTCCTGGATCTTGAGTCGTGGCTGTGGTCCTGGATCATAGGTCCTGGATGGATATCCTCGTGGATTCATCTTCCTATTATACACACATGCATTTCCAAACATTTGGACTACCTATGTTGCAAATGTATTATCTTTTCAATTTACACACGGCATCTATTGCACGTCTGTCCGTCCTGGGAGAGGGATCCCTCCTCTGTTGCTCTCCCTGAGGTTTCTCCCATGTTCCCTTTAAACTGTGGGGTTTCTCTGGAAGTGTTTCCTTGTACGATGTGAGGGTCTAAGGACAGAGGGTCTAAGGATAGAGGGTCTAAGGATAGAGGGTCTAAGGACAGAGGGTCTAAGGACAGAGGGTGTCGTATTGTCATACTGATATTCTGTACAAACTGTGAAGTCCACTGAGACAAATGTAACATTTGTGATATTGGGCTATATATATAAACATTGATTGATTGATTGATTGATTTCCTCAGGCATCGAAAAGCGGAACCGAAATTCACATTTCTAAATGATGCCGTTGGAATCGAAATGTTGGAATCGAAATGTTGGAACCGAAATGTTGGAACCGGTTCTCGGTACCCATCCCTAATCATGAGTCAGTGTGAAGATCATTGGATGGTGCAGATGCTTGTGAAATGATCTTTAAGGCTTTTGCTACTCTGTCTATCTTTAAGGCTTTTGTTCTCGCGTTCCATTTTCTGCAAGGTCTTGCGTAGATCAGTGTTTTCTTCAGCTAGTTTTCTGGCATCCTCTTCATGTTTCAACTTCATTTCTTCAAGTTTATCTTTATATTCTTCCTCCTTTTCTTGTATCTTCCCCTCCTGTTCTCTTCTGTTTCTGTCTTCTTCTTTTCTTAGCAGTTTATGTTTGTCTTTTTCCTGCTCGTACTCTTCTTGCATCCTCTGAAGTCTTGTTTGCTCCTCTTTTCGTCTCTTTTCATTTTCTTCTTGTTGTTTGATCTGCGCTGCTTTTCTCTCCTTCTCCCATTTTGCTTTTTGCTTTTTGATCTCTTTTTTGTTGTGCTCTCTTTCTCCGCCAAGTTGTTTCTCCCATTCCTGTCGTTTAATTTCTTCCTGCCTTTTCTTCTCCTTCTCCTCTTCCATTCTCTTCTCCTCATCTCTCCTTCTCTCCTCTCGTTCCTTGTTGATATTTTCCTCCATTTCTTTAAGCTGTTTGGCTCTCTGCTCACTTTCGTCTCTCTCTTGTTTCATTCTTATCTTCACTGCTTCCATTTCCTCCTTGTGTTTTCTTTGCAGCTCCTCCCTCTCTCTCTGCATTTCTTCTTCCTTCTCCTTCAGGATCTTCTCCATTTCCTTCTTTATGGCCGCCTCGGCCTCTTGAAACATCTCTGAGGTGAAGCAGCTGCCGCCATTTTCCTTCAGCATTTTGTTGGTCTTCTCCATCAGCTCTCTGACTTGCCTGCGGTCGGTCTGATTGTTATTGAAGACTTGGTATCTCCCTCCACAGTCATTTATCAGTTTTTCCAAGTGGTCATCAGATTGTATGAAACTCTCTATTGTTTGACCCTTCAGATCATCTCCTCTGGTGAATATAGGGATGATGAAATCTCCAGATCTCTTGCCAAAAATTTTTTTGATCAGTTCCACAGTGTCTTTTTCCTCCTGGGTAAATCGGCCGATCGACAGCGCCAGTAAGAACACATGAGGTCCAGGAGACGACAAGCTGATGCATTTCCCCATCTCCTCTTGAACATCGTCATTGGACAGTGTTGTGTCAAACAGACCGGGGGTGTCCACCACAGCGACAGGACGTCCATCAATCTCTCCTGTTGCTTTCTTGCAAAACTTGGTCACTGACTTTGAGCTGACAGTTGATTTAAAATATTCTTTGCCCAAAATGGTGTTTCCAGTTGCACTTTTCCCACTGCCAGTCTTCCCAATCAGCACCATCCTGAGACACTCTCTGTTCGGACTTTCATCATCATCTCCCTCCTGACTTTTCTTTTTAACGCCCTGCAGTTCAGCTTTAAGTCTTCTGTTGGTGTTATCCAGCTCTACAACCTTCTCCATCTGAGCCTTGGTGAACATCTTCATTGTAAAGCTCCTAGATCCTGGACCTCTCATCTCTTGCACAGCATCCAACAGCTCTGGGATCTGCTGCTGGCTCTTGATGTTGAGAACAACATGTCTTCCTCCACATCTCTGATGGAGCACCTGGATGTCCTTGTTCTCCTTTAGTAAGTTATCAACAGCTGGAGCTGTAGGATCTGACTCCACAGTGGACAGAATCAAGGTGAAGTCGTTGACTCGAGAGCTGAATGTGTTCTGGAGGGTCTCTATCTCTCCCTTGTCTTCATCAGTGAGGGGACCCACAGGTAGGACCAGGATGAAGGCATGGACACCTTCAGGATCACAGAGGGAGATACAGTTGAATGATTCCTCCATCACTTCCTCCTGAGGTTTTCCACACAAAGCAGGGAGCTCCACCAGGGAAACCCTTCGTCCAAACACCTCTCCCTGATGTTTGACACCCTCTGGGGAGTTGGAGACTGAAGGAAGCTCTCTCTGACCTAAAATGGCCTCGGCTGCTGAGGTTTTACCTGCTACTCTCCTCTCACACAGAACCAGGTTTAAAGCTGGTTTGATGTGTTTAGACTTTGGTGCCATCATCAAACCTGCATCCTCAAACACATCACAGCTCACATGCTCTCCGTTGTTCTCCTTTATAGTTTGACCCAAATGTGTTATCAGCTCTGAATGCTTAAGGTTCTGACTCGCATATCTGTTTCTACACATTCTGATCAGGTCTTTTAATGGTGGATGTTGCATAACATGTTCATTGAAATCTGAACTCCCCTTTTTAGGTGGTGAAATTAATACCAGTGAATGATTGAATGATTGATCACCAAAGCATTGCAGGACTCTGCAGAGTCCCAGTTTGTGTTTCTCAGTGAAGTGCTCAGGCTGTAGAACCAGCAGGAACACATGAGGTCCAGGATCAGAGAGCCTCACACAGTCTTTTACATATTGTGAAAGTTTCCATTGGGTGATGTTGGGATGCAGTAGATCTGGGGTGTTGATAAGAACTATTTCTTTTCTTTTGAACTGTCCACTGACTCTCAGACACTGGTCTGATTCTTTCTTAGTGTTGAAAACAGTCTCTCCCAGTATGGAGTTCCCCAATGAACTCCTCTGCGCCCAGCTGTTCCCCAGCAGAACTACCCTCAGATCAGAAACTGAAAAGGAAAACACAGAATTAGAAAAACTAAACTTCAACAAAAAACTTAATTGTATAATTAACAAATTAAATGGTAATATATTTTTAAAAGGTGGACTTGATTAAATGTGTCAGCGGTTATCTCAAAACTAGCAAAATCAACAGAGAGCTTGCATACCTTAAATGGAGAAAAAAATGATGTTGTACCCATAATGTTTGTTTTTATGTTTCATGTGGAACTAATTGATGCAGGTCTCCCTTGTAAAAGAGATCCATGATCTCAAGGGACCTATCTGTCTAAATAAAGGTTTGAAATGAAATAATCTAAAAAAACGGTGATTTTAGAGCAGGGGTCTGCAACCCTAGGTACGCGTGCCACCATTGGAACGCCGTACCGTAACCAGTGGCACACTAGGAATAAGTGTGCAAAATATTTTAATTGTATTTTTGGATCCTGAACGAGACCGCCGCCAGAGCGCGTCCCCATGTTATACCTGCAGAAGGAAGCCATGCACGCAACGCAGCACAGAAGGAAACAAAAAATTAAAGGAATCTAGACTGCAACAGAATTAAACAAGCGACAGCCTGTTTTTCCTGGCCAAGGACAGGTTCCTTGAACACAACACGAGCGTAACGTGTCATTTTACATGATGCCATTTAAAAAATATAATAATAAAGGGTGGTGCCGGCCGTCAGCGAACCGAGCCGTCCTTTCTGCGCGACTGTCACTCAAATGGGACATAGTCTCAATGTCTGGGACGCGGGACAAATGATAAAAATGCTGTGCAGTCCCGCACAAAGCGGGACACCTGGTCACCCTACTTCTGGGTCTTTGTGTGTCACTATTTATTGCAATGCTGCCATTATTAAATACAGGCTACAGCTTCTATTAATAATAGCAGTATTGCAATACATATTATTATAGCAATTTATTTACTGCAATGCTATTATTAAACCATGCTGTAGCCTGTATTATTAATAATAGCAGCATTGCAATAAATACATTGTGCGCGCATCGCGCATCTTCAAATAAAGGCAATGACAGGCACTTTAGAAAATAAACCACCATCATGTAGCCTGTATTAATAATAGCAGCATTGAAATACATGTCCTTCACTAGCATATTGGTGATTAGTGCAGTTATTTCACCTGCACGCATGTCATCACAACGACGTGGCCTCGAAGGAAAGTTGGTAATGGCCGGCTGTGCTGCGTCTTTCTCTGTAACCACTTTGGCTTCGCACTCAAATGCGAACGCATTGTTGAGGTTGAGCTGTGATAGACCAACGTCTTTTCGCAGAGCTTGCATTTCACTTCCTTTGGACTTGTAAGTTCAAAGTAGTTCCACAAGGAACTCTTTTTACCTGCCGCTTTGCTCATCTTTAGTCGCACGTGTGAGGGAGAGGAGGGGGGGGGGGGGCGGGGTCGGTGTGTAGCGTGCTGCAGCAGCAGTCTCCTCTGCACGCAGGCTTCCTCCACATTTACAGTAGAACAAACTGGTGGTGTGACCAATGGCCATTTACAATTATTAATACTATTACTGTTATTAGCATTAGTCTATATTTTGGTTGAAACTAAGCCAGAAAAAAAAAAAATTAAACAAATAATAAAAAAAAAAATATATAAATAAAATCGATTTTTAAAAATAATATTCGATTATGGAGACTGAAACGAATAATCGAATAATCGAATAATCGCTGGCATCCCTAGTGTGTGTGTGTGTGTGGCACGAGCATATTTTGTATGTATTATTTGTTACATACTCCCACTAGCATTTAAGCCTCCACCACTCGCAAAAAGTTCAGACCGAGCCAAAGCTATTACAAACGCCAAATATCCTTATGTTGCCATATTAGCAAAGCGCTACCTGGCTGTATCTGCTACCTCTGTCCCTAGAGAGGGTGTTCTCCACAGCAGGAGACATTGTTAGTACCAGCAGATCTGCCCTTTCAGCAAGCGATGTGGACAAGTTCATTTTTCTTTAAAACAACATGAAAATACAATGACAAGCAAGTCCTAATGTCAAACTGGCTGCTGAGGTACAGTACAGTTCAAATACAGATTATTTAATTTCATCGAAATGCTGCACCTTAATGTTTGTTTTATTATATTTTGTATTTATTTGAGTGAATATTCACAGTTTAATAATAATTAAAAAACACAACAAATATTTGATGTTTTGTGATAATTTTTTCTGCTGTACCGAAAACGTACCGAACCGAACTGTGACCTAAAAACCGAGGTACGTACCGAACCTAAATGTTTGTGAGCCGTTACACCTCTAGTGGTCATGCCACAACCGTTCACGTGCATACATGCGCAAGTCATAGTGATCTTAATGTGGATTTGGCACACTGATCACATTTATTTTTTTAAATGGCACTTCATATCAAAAAGGTTGCCGACCCCTGTTTTGGAGGTTAATTTACATCATTTGTACACAGTTCTGTTAAACTCACAGGAAGGTGGCAGTAATCCAAAGCTGCTGCTCCGCTTCAAAGGTTGCAAATCTTCTGACACTAAAATAAATCGGAACAATCACAATATATTTCATGAATATTGAGGAAGGAATGGTTGTTATTTTTAAATGACTTATGTTGTGTAATATATCACAATAAACAACAGATTCACTGACATGTTATTAAAGTACAAAGGTTATAATTATTTATATTAGTTATCCACATTAATACATTCTGAACTCACCTGATGCTGTCGCCATAATGTCACTGCAGGAACAAATCTACTTCAGCTGGAAACCAAATGCTCGGTTGAAGAACCTAAGGAGAGTTTGAAAATAATTTTGGTGTTAATAAAACAAAACATGCTCTTAACAATCTTTGTTTTAGAGACAATTTTATTTTTCGAATATTGTGAAACAATGACTTTATCTAAACTACTCTATGTTTCTATAAACTGTATATAAGTGAAAAGAAGTTTGGTATAATCATTATGTTTGACGATGAGTTTGCTTTTAAAAGGAAATAATCTACCAATCTATGTTTTAGCTTCGTATTCATAGCCCTTGACTTTATGTAGGAAGCCAGACAGCGGGACATTGTAGGAAAAGTCAGCACACTCAGCACGGATAGTGCGCAACATGATTACAGCGTCCAGGCAGCTCCCGTTCGAGCATATGCCTTGAGTTGCACATAGCTCCAACGAACACACACACACACACACACACACACACACACACACACACACACTTTAATCGACTGACAGCCCTACATTAAACATTAAAAAGACCAGGCAGTTCAGAGAGAATCAAAGGAAGGAAGGCAGCTCTGCATGACATTCTTCTGGACGTGTTTCATTGTGGTGATAGTGAGGGTAGTCAATCGTTTTGTTGACAAGACAGTAGTGACGGCCATCTTGGTGACGCGTGTTGTTGTGCGAGACTAGAGATGTAGTTCATTGAGCGTTTCACACAAACAAATGTGTTACTTCACAGTTTTACGACACATTTGTATTTTTTTGACTTGCAAAATGATCTTTGAAATTGACAAACATCATGTGTGTAATTCGTGGCACGATTCAAACGGGATCGAAAGATAATCTTTCTCTCTCCATTGACTTCAATACATAATTTTTTCGAAATAAGGTCCCACGGAGGTCCACCGGAAGGGGAGGGACTTCGCCTCTCTATACCACGTGATGACACGTTAGGCTCGTGTTGTGTTCAAGGACCCTGACCTTGGCCAGGAAAAACAGGCACTCGCTTGTTTAATTATTTTGCAGTCTAGATTTCTTAATTTTTTTACTTTTTTGCGTGTGTTTATAAATGACCTCGAGGGCCATACCAAATGGTCTCGCGGGCCGTATATGGCCCTGGGGCCGGAGGTTCCCCACCCCTGTCAAAGATGGAGAAAATAACCAACATCCCACGCTTTTTGAGCCAAATACGCAACTGCATGTGTTAATAATTGGAAGTTTTCACTGCTCATAGGATATGCGGGTTCGTGTCGGTTCGTGGATCTTGAGCCGACGGGTCGGGTCGGTTTGCGGAACTAATTGGCAATATGTGCGGGTGGCGGGGCGGGTTCGGTATTGCACGTCGCAGGTGCGGGGCGGGAGCGGGTCTTGAAAATCAGACCTGCAGGACTCTGTCCTGGATAGCTGTTCACCACTTTCCTTCAGCACAGGGACACACCCTTGTCACTACTGTTGGCCTCTTATGATGCTGCTAAAGTCCTTCTACTGCACCTTTTTAAGACTCCAATACAGGCATTTGTACTGTATGTGTTTGGAGAAATGACACAATAAATGGCCCAGATTTGTACACATCGAAATCTTGTAGTGCAGGAAGAAATACACACTGGCTAAGCCTGCAGGTGATATAGGCTTTGTTTTGCAATATTTATTCAAAGGTCACTTGTTATTTAAATAAATATCTGAAATATAGATATTATCTCTTATCAAAGATAGCAGAATACATGAATGAATGAATGTACTCAGGACAGGAGTTTGACCTAGTATTACTAAAATACACTGTAAAGGTACTTGATTGTACTTGTGGTAGTAGTCCAAGTATAATACTGAGTCCAACAGTATCAATATGACTAAGAACTTATGGAAAAATATAATTTAATCTCTCATCAAAGATAGCTAAAAACATGCATTATTGTAGTCGTGAAGGGAGTTTGACAGAGTATTACTAAAAAAGTACACAGTAAAAGTACTTCATTGTATTTGTGGTAGTAGTCTAACAAGTAATGAGTCCAACAGTACCAATTTTATTAAGAACTTATGGCTAAAAATCATTTTATCTCGTCAAATATAGCAGAAGTGGCTTGATTTGAAAAAAATGACAACCTGTGCAGCCCATGTATTGATTCCATCCGATAGCTGCTATAATACAAAACGTCTGCCTCTCTCCACAATGATCAATAACAGTGAACGGATGGTCAAAGTAAGGTACAAATAAACAGAATCACACGAAGCCTGGTTAGTGTTGCCTGACTTTATAAAGTGTGTTCCTTTTTTGATAAGTGTGTGGTTGCGTTCTAGTCACTTTGCCCAGCACTACTGCTTGTTACAACTTTCATTTTCCGTACTCGCCATATACTGTTATTATGGCTCAGGTTAATCTCGCCCGCCTCCGACGTGAGCGTGATTCTTGGTTCTTGCCGGGCAGCCAAGTGGGGTCAGCTAAGAACCGGTTTTCGGTGTTTAGAGCCAGCTCCGCTGCGGCTGAAACAGTGAAGGACCAGAGCTAAATCAGGCTGTAGCCCGGAACCGGCTCTGGAACCGGTTTGGTGGAAAAGGGGCAGAACCAGAGAATAACCAGTTAAGCACCAGAAAAGCACAAGAACGGTTCTTGAACCGGAACTGGTTTGGTTTATTGGCAGTTTGCAAACCACTTAAGAGTACTGGAGTGTGAAACAAGAGCTATTGAGTCAGTGTTGTGGTGCTGTTGCTTTGGTCTGGATCTGTGAGCTAACCACGCCCCGTTCATTTGCATATAAGAAATGGAAATGTGTCATTATGAAATACAAGTCACCTGAAATAGATAAATGTGTTATTATGAAATACAAGTCACCTGAAATAGATAAATGTGTTATTATGAAATAAAAGTCCCCTGAAATAAATAAACGTGTATTTAAATGTACATGTATACATATGTATTTCCTCATTTATTTATTTCAGAATTTATTTTATAGGCATATTTATTTATATATGTATTTATTTAATTATTTATATATTTAATTTTGGCTTAAATGGCATTCCATAATACGGTGTTCCTGTTAGTGTTTACTTCTTGTCTGTCTCTGTTCATTTATCTGCTGTCTAGCACTCCGTCTTTTAACCTATTTGCCTTTCTCTTTCTTGATCCTCCTTAGCAACGGCATGACAGCGGTCTGTAGCCTACTACTGTATTAACAACGTGTCAAATGTTTTGAAATGTTCAGAATCGAGTATTCAACTAAGCCGTGTAATAAAAGTTGTTAGTAGCCTTAAAGAGCCTGTGACAGCCTCCCAACAACTGTTGTGCAATGAAATATTGGGCTACTAGTAATCTCGAACCGTCAGTTTAAAAAAGAAGTTGCGATACCGTTCCGATAAATATCAATAATTTCGAACATCGCGGGGAAATTCCTTCGACTCATTTTGAAGTTTTGGGGGAAGCCGGAGGTGACGTCAATGCGGGAAAGCTTCACTGTGCGGCGAGAGAGCCGGACACGGACAAAGTGTGTTGTCATGCGTAGAAATGGTGAATTACTGAGTTTAGGCACGTTAATAACGTTGTAATGAAGTTGACTACAGTATATTCATATTCGTTAGTGCTTTCATGTCAATTCGGCGAACATAAACATAAATGATCGTGAGGATGATGATTAAAAATCGTTTGTTTGAGCCGGTTTGCATTTCCTGATGAGAAAACAAACCGATGCTTTTTGTAGTTGTAGTACACCAACGTGGATTAAACGTGTGTTTTTTTACCACAATGTTGGGGAATTAATGGATAAAATGCACGGATTATTATTATTATTATTATTATTCCCACTCCGATCGGGACTCTCGGTCCACCGTTTCCCCGCAGCGAGGCTCCCCCCGTTGACAGTTTACGTGGGCTGGGTGCAGTGGCGGACTGGCCATCGGGACGAATCCCGATGGGCCAGTACCGAAGTGGGCCGGTCGGATAAGTCACTATCACATCCCCCATAGGCGGCGCGTGAGGCTCAGGTTTGGAAGGATAAATAACTTCTTTTACCTGACACTGCCCGCCTCCGGCGTCTATAGAAAAGAGATCAACTCAGTGTGCGGAGTTTAAATCTCTCAAGTCATATTACAGGATAAATACGACAGTTTAAACTGCCGTATGCAGAGAAGACGGCGACGTGTCGCACTTATCATTCATATTACATCATCAATCAGATCATCGATCATATAATATCATAATGTATCATATATTTCCTTATCTGAGTCAGCTTCTCCAGCCGTATCTGGCCGTGCAACACTCAGTGTCACATACTGTATGTAGAAGTATTATTTTAAGCAACACATTATGTTGACGAAACACTCGAGTCAAATGTAATTAAAGTTAGATCCACTCGTGTCTTAGACGGGGCAGTGATATCATACAACTATACGCTTTCAAACACTCGGTAGGCCTAGTTATTTTTTAACCAGTTGTTCTGTATTCACCTTGCAGGTGCAACTCTGTGGCTTGTATCCTGGATTATATGTTTAAGTCATGGATGTTTAAAGCTCATATTTGTCTAATATTAGTTTACTTTTCATTAATGAAGTATGACGCTGCGCTGTCAGTACACTTGTCCCTGTTTGTGATTGGTCAAAAGTAGCTAACCCCGCTCCTTTCACGTGAACGTGCTCTCAGCTGGAGAGAGAAACCCTGGCTTGATTTACCGAGTTGATAACCAGCGTCGTAGGACCGCTTAGGGAGATCTCGTTTGTTAGTTTGTTGTTGTTAGTTTGTTTGTTACTCAAACATATCCAGGGTATGTTGAACTGGCTTCGTAGTGCAGAGCACAGGTGGCTAGCAGCGCTAATGTCAAAGACACAGACATTATATTTGTATTTTACCAGGATGCAGTGACACAAATATTTGGGAAGGTTTAGCCTTCCCTAGCCTACAGCACCCGGCGCCCCTGACATCCCCCACTCCCCCCGTTGACAATTTACTAGCGGTACCGAAGTGGGCCGGTCGAGAGTCCCAGGATGATTTTTAGTCCCATTCCACCACTGGCTACATGACCGTATGATCGCCCATATTGACGCACCTAATTCCTAAACTTCCAACATAAACCGATCCTTCAGCCTCATGTGAGCTCTCAGACACGTTCAAAATTAAACTGTCATCGCTGTCTGAGCTTGCTGCTGTGCGCGCCATCGTGCGTTTACATGCAGATGCTGGGATCCTGAACGGTGCAGCTGGAGCGCTGTGCCCGCAATGACGTCACACGTAATTTGGCGGGACTTGAAGAATCCCCGAGAAGATCCAGAAAATGGTCAACATTGAAGGGCAGATTAATTAATCAAAGTACAAATATCCAAAATCAGTTCAGTAACGGTTTTCAAGGGGACAATATTTACTCAAATTGATGGATTTGGATGATGGGGGAAACTCGTGTCACAGGCTCTTTAAGGGCCTACACAGTTGCTGCACTAAACTACATTTTAGCATTTAAAATACCTTGCCATTATTTTGCGGTTATTTTGGTGAAAGTAACGCAAAAGTGGTGTAACTAATTACATTTCAGAGACAGTAATATTGTAATGTAACTTATTACTTAAAAAAGACAGTCTCTGTCTCAGTCTGCAGCTCAACCCCTGTGACAGCTGCATGTGGACAAGTTGCGCAAATGTTACGGAAATATAAACCTGCGGCGGAAATCCCGCAACAAATTGAAAATATCAACAAGGAACGAGAGGAGAGAAGGAGAGATGAGGAGAAGAGAATAAAAGACGAGAAGGAGAAGAAAAGGCAGGAAGAAAATCAACGAATGGTATGGCAGACAAAACTTGTGAGTGGAGTGTTGAAGCAGAGTAACGAAGAGATAACAAAGCAAAAAGAAGAATGGGAGAAGGAGAAAGAAGCAGCGCGGATCAAACAACAACAAGAAAATAAAAAGAGACGGAAAGAGGAGCAATCAAGACTTCAGAGGATGCAAGAAGAATACGAGCAGGAAAAAGAAAAACATGAACAACTAAGAAACGAAGAAGAGAGAGATAAAGGTGAGAAGGAGAGAGCCAGAAAGCTTAAAGAAATGGAGGAAAATATCAACAAGGAACGAGAGGAGAGGAAAAGAGATGAGGAGAAGAGAATAAAAGAAGAGACACAGAAGAAAAGGCAGGAAGAAATTCAACGAAAGGAATGGGAGGAAAAAGTGTTGGAGCAGAAAAACAGAGAGATGGAAAAGAAAAGGGAAGAATGGGAGAAGGAGAGGGAAGCAGCGCGGATCCAACAACAAGAAGAACATGAAAAAATACGACTAGAGGAGAAAACAAGACTTCAAAGGTTGCAAGAAGAGTACGTGCAGGAGAAAGAAAAACATGAACAACTAAGAAAAGGAGAAGACAGGAAGGGAAGAGAACAGGAGGAGATCAAACAAATGGAGGAAAACTATAAAAAAGAACTGGAAAAAATGGAATTGAAATATAAAGACGCTGCAAGAAAACTAGCCGAAGAAAACAGTGATCTAAAAAAAGAACACGAAAGACCTAGACACAAACTGAAAAAAAAAGGCAAGTGCACCATCCAATGATCATCATCATCATCATCATCATCATCACGTCAGCCGCTTTATGTCCTCTTCATTGAACAGCAGATTTCTGGATGATAATTCTCAACAGGGTCAATCAGGCCACTCATTGAGAGATGTCCACTTTGTGAGTATCTGTTATAACTCATCCCATAGTTTTGATTCTATGCATTATGTTTTTTAACCAGATGTAGTAGAATGTTTTACTTTTTAATAGTCAATAGTTTAACCAACCCTCAAGGTGCAGATTAAACGTTGTCTGTTTTATGGTCAAATAACTTCAGTAATGTACAGATCAGTTGGTGTAGGTGCGTCTTTATAACACGGCGTGCTTTTCAGTGAGTAAATAAATGTATTAAATAAATCCTGCTATGGAAAATGTTTATATCACACATTTGACATGTGTTTATAGAGGGTTAAATGCAATAGTACAGCTATCATTAATGTTCTCAACATGAATGTTGAAGTCACCCACGATAATGACTTTATCTGTTTTAAGCACTAAACTTGCCTCTAGATGTGTGTATATGTATATTTGTGTGTGCATATATATATATACATATACATATAAGTGGGTGTAAAGGTGTGTATGTACAGTATGTATATATTTCTTTGTATATATTTTCTTTGGGATGATGAGAAATAGAATTCCGATCCCCCTGTCTGTTTAACACAAATAGAGGAGTTGACGTTGACTCATTTAAGCTGACATGTTGTTTGGGTATCAGCCAAGTTTCAGTGAGTGATCATACACACATCTTATCTTTGTTGCAGACATTGAATCTATGTTTTATTTGTTAATCTGTTGTAATATTCTCCTGAACACTGGGTGGTGTAGGGGAGCAGGGAAGCATAAAGGAGAGATCACCAGGACAGGTTGGTTGTATGAAGGTTTGATTTGTTTTTATATGATCAGAATAGACAGTATTGCCATTTACTCAGTGGTTTTGAGTCGAACATGTAATCTCAGTAAGTGTGTTCATGGACTTGTGTTAATCACTCACTGCCACATTTGCTCAAAAAATGTTGTGTCATCCTTTGTTTTATTAACATATATCTCTCAATATTTAGAGCATGTGCGGCCACAAGATGGCGCCCTGTCTGTGAGCAGCTTGTTCTCAAAGTGTTGGTTCCTGTTCAATGATGTGCCATAAAGACACTTCTTGAAATACTGTGCAACAATCCCCTTCATGTGAAACCATCATTGTAATGAATGTCCCAACATTTATTTTTGTGTTTCAATAAGTTCTGAAGTTCACAATTTTAGCCATGGATGTGTACTTAACAACTTATTTGTCTTTATGTATATTCTGGTATAGGTAATGTGTGTTTTCTTCTATGTATTAATATGTTAGCTTATTCTGTGTTATTGCATACCCTTTTTGTTTTTTACCTGCTATGCTACTTTTGCTGCAACAATGTACATTTCCCCGCTGTGGGACTAAAAAAGGATTTCTGATTCTGAATAAATACATAATTATAATTTCATTGTGTTCATGTTACCTCAATGCACACAAATGCAATAATAGAATAATAGAGTCTTCCCAGTTGTTCTGGAGACGTAATGCTGTGAATGAACAGAATAGAACATATACTTTACTTTGATAACGTTTTTAATACAAACCTTGAATTGTAAAAGTTTTTCTACCCTTCTACAACATCTGACAATGTAATATGTCAGTGGGGATGGTGATGTACTGTGAGGAGAGAATGCACCCCTCGGTGGTGGTGGTGGTGGTGGTGAGAGAAACGGCAGGCTGCAAGCATTTCCAATTATCCTCCAAACCACTTAACTATGTGATGCAAAGAGTTCTACATTAACCATTTAAACTGTGTGCGTCACTCAGTACATTTTTGGCTTCACACTTTCTTATTTTTCAATAATTTTGATTACAAAACATTTTTCTTTTTTTTGGGAGTTTTGATTAAAAAAAGTCTGAATTTAGACTTGACTTTTTACTTTTGATCAGAAAATGATTTTGGTTTGAAAAGTCAAAATCTTGACTTCTGAATTTTTTATCAGAATTTTGAAAAAATTAGAATTTTTGCATACAAAAATTGATGGGTTTGGATGATGGGGGAAACTCGTGTCACAGGTTCTTTAAGGGCCTACACAGTTGCTGCACTAAACTACATTTTAGCATTTAAAATACCTTGCCATTATTTTGGTGAAAGTAACGCAAAAGTGGTGTAACTACCGTAATTACATTTCAGAGACAGTAATATTGTAATGTAACTTATTACTTAAAAAAGACAGTCTCTGTCTCAGTCTGCAGCTCAACCCCTGTGACAGCTGCATGTGGACAAGTTGCGCAAATGTTACGGAAATATAAACCTGCGGCGAAAATCCCTCAAGTGACTTGAAATATTTAAAATGTTAAACGTTAGACCTTTCACATTTACCAATCTTCATCTCCTCAATAATACATTCTGAACTCACCTGTTGATGCTGTCGCCATAATGTCACTGCAGGAACAAATCTACTTCAACAGGAAACCCAATGCTCGGTTAAAGAACCTAGGGAGAGTTTGAAAATAATTGTTGGTGGTAATAAAACAAAGCAAAACATGCTCTTAACATTTTTATTTTTCGAATATTGTGAAACAATGACTTTGTCTGAACTCTATGTTTCTATAAACTGTATATAAGTGAAAATAAGTTTGTTATAATCATTAGGTTTGACGATGAGTTTGCTTTTAAAAATAAATCATCTACCAATCTATGTTTTAGTTTCGTATTCATAGCTATAGTGGTGATGTTAGTGGTACAAAGTGAATGTGTTACGAGTGGCGCACCGTGGGGCTTTAGACAGTTTTAGACAGGGCCTTCAGTAAACAATTGAAAAGCACATACAGTACACACTCTTTACTCTCTAAAATGATGAGAATAGTAATGTACTCACCCGTCACTTGTAAATGAAGTCCATGCTACGCAGTTTGAGTGCCTGATTTGCATTGCGGAAGCGCGAGATGGTCCGCGAGGAATGGTAAATACGGCAACCCAAATAGGACATTTGACACAGTGGCGTTTCGCAGAGTAGAAAATAAAAGATGAGATGAGTTATTCTTATTACAACGTAACTTAACTATTATTTAACAACTCCTTTTCGTGGGTTAAATACATTGTTAGAATAAGTGAGAAATGGATTTAGACAGCTATCATACTGAAGTAATATTTACTGTGAATGTATGCAAAGATGTATGGCATTAATAATTGATATCTAATTACATTAACTGTGAATCTCTTTCATTTTATTTCAAATAAAATAAAATTACCTACAGTATTTTCCATAAAATAGTTGATTCAAGAACAAATCTATGTTATTATATCAGTATTTTTCTTATATCACAAGTATTGCTAAATTTGAAAGGTCTTTACCAGCTTTGGAATTATATATACATCTAGCTACATATATATCAAAATGTTGACTTTTTACCAGAAATATGCAAAAATTCTAATATTTTCAAAATTCTGATAAAAAATTCAGAAGTCAAGATTTTGACTTTTCAAACCAAAATCATTTTCTGAACAAAAGTAAAAAGTCAAGTCTAAATTCAGACTTTTTTTAATCAAAACTCCCAAAAAAAAGAAAAATGTTTTGTAATCAAAATTATTGAAAAATAAGAAAGTGTGAAGCCAAAAATGTCCTGAGTGACGCACACAGTTTAAATGGTTAATGTAGAACTCTTTGCATCACATAGTTAAGAGGTTTGGAGGATAATTGGAAATGCTTGCAGCCTGCCGTTTCTCTCACCACCACCACCGAGGTCAAAGTATATGTTCTATTCTGTTCATTCACAGCATTACGTCTCCAGAACAACTGGGAAGACTCTATTATTCTATTATTGCATTTGTGTGCATTGAGGTAACATGAACACAATGAAATTATAATTATGTATTTATTCAGAATCAGAAATCCTTTTTTAGTCCCACAGCGGGGAAATGTACATTGTTGCAGCAAAAGTAGCATAGCAGGTAAAAAACAAAAAGGGTATGCAATAACACAGAATAAGCTAACATATTAATACATAGAAGAAAACACACATTACCTATACCAGAATATACATAAAGACAAATAAGTTGTTAAGTACACATCCATGGCTAAAATTGTGAACTTCAGAACTTATTGAAACACAAAAATAAATGTTGGGACATTCATTACAATGATGGTTTCACATGAAGGTGATTGTTGCACAGTATTTCAAGAAGGGTCTTTATGGCACATCATTGAACAGGAACCAACACTTTGAGAACAAGCTGCTCACAGACAGGGCGCCATCTTGTGGCCGCACATGCTCTAAATATTGAGAGATATATGTCGATAAAACAAAGGATGACACAACATTGTTTTGGCAAATGTGGCAGTGACTGATTAACACAAGTCCATGAACACACTTACTGAGATGACCTGTTCGACTCAAAACCACTGAGTAAATGGCAATACTGTCTATTCTGATCATATAAAAACAAATCAAACCTTCATACAACCAACCTGTCCTGGTGATCTCCCCTTTATGCTTCCCTGCTCCCCTACACCTCCCAGTGTTCAGGAGAATATTACAACAGATTAACAAATAAAACATACAGATTCAATGTCTGCAACAAAGATAAGATGTGTGTATGATCACTCACTGAAACTTGGCTGATACCCAAACAACATGTCAGCTTAAATGAGTCAACGTCAACTCCTCTATTTGTGTTAAACAGACAGGGGGATCGGAATTCTATTTCTCATCATCCCAAAGAAAATATATACAAAGAAATATATACATACTGTACATACACACCTTTACACCCACTTATATGTATATGTATATATATATATATATATATATATATATATATATATATGCAGACACAAATATACATATACACACATCTAGAGGCAAGTTTAGTGCTTAAAACAGATAAAGTCATTATCGTGGGTGACTTCAACATTCATGTTGAGAACATTAATGATAGCCGTACTATTGCATTTAACCCTCTATAAACACATGTAAAATGTGTGATATAAACATTTTCCATAGCATGATTTATTTAATACATTTATTTACTCACTGAAAAGCACGCCATGTTATAAAGACGCACCTACACCAACTGATCTGTACATTACTGAAGTTATTTGACCATAAAACAGACAACGTTTAATCTGCACCTTGAGGGTTGGTTAAACTATTGACTATTAAAAAGTAAAATATTCTACTACATCTGGTTAAAAAACATAATGCATAGAATCAAAACTATGGGATGAGTTATAACAGATACTCACAAAGTGGACATCTCTCAATGAGTGGCCTGATTTGACCCTGTTGAGAATTATCATCCAGAAATCTGCTGTTCAATGAAGAGGACATAAAGCGGCTGACGTGATGATGATGATGATGATGATGATGATGATGATGATGATGATGATGATGATGATGATGATGATCATTGGATGGTGCACTTGCCTTTTTTTTTCAGTTTGTGTCTAGGTCTTTCGTTTTCTTTTTTTAGATCACTGTTTTCTTCAGCTAGTTTTCTTGCAGCGTCTTTATATTTCAATTCCATTTTTTCCAGTTCTTTTTTATAGTTTTCCTCCATTTGTTTGATCTCCTCCTGTTCTCTTCCCTTCCTGTCTTCTCCTTTTCTTAGTTGTTCATGTTTTTCTTTCTCCTGCACGTACTCTTCTTGCAACCTTTGAAGTCTTGTTTTCTCCTCTAGTCGTATTTTTTCATGTTCTTCTTGTTGTTGGATCCGCGCTGCTTCTCTCTCCTTCTCCCATTCTTCCCTTTTCTTTTCCATCTCTCTGTTTTTCTGCTCCAACACTTTTTCCTCCCATTCCTTTCGTTGAATTTCTTCCTGCCTTTTCTTCTGTGTCTCTTCTTTTATTCTCTTCTCCTCATCTCTTTTCCTCTCCACTCGTTCCTTGTTGATATTTTCCTCCATTTCTTTAAGCTTTCTGGCTCTCTCCTTCTCACCTTTATCTCTCTCTTCTTCGTTTCTTAGTTGTTCATGTTTTTCTTTTTCCTGCTCGTATTCTTCTTGCAACCTTTTGAGTTTTGTTTGCTCCTCTTTCCGTCTCTTTTTATTTTCTTGTTGTTGTTTGATCCGCGCTGCTTCTTTCTCCTTCTCCCATTCTTCTTTTTGCTTTGTTATCTCTTCGTTACTCTGCTTCAACACTCCACTCACAAGTTTTGTCTGCCATACCATTCGTTGATTTTCTTCCTGCCTTTTCTTCTCCTTCTCTTCTTTTATTCTCTTCTCCTCATCTCTCCTTCTCTCCTCTCGTTCCTTGTTGATATTTTCCTCCATTTCTTTAAGCTGTCTGGCTCTCTGCTCACTTTTTTCTCTCTCTTGTGTCATTCTCATCACTGCTTCCATTTCCTCCTTGTGTTTTCGTTGCAGCTCCTCCTTCTCTCTCTGCATTTTTTCTTCCTTGTCATGCAGAATCTTCTCCTTTTCCTCTTCCATTCTCTTCTCCTCATCTCTCCTTCTCTCCTCTCGTTCCTTGTTGATATTTTCCTCCATTTCTTGAAGCTGTTTGGCTCTCTGCTCACTTTCGTCTCTCTCTTGTTTAATTTTTCTCTTCATTACTTCCATTTCCTCCTTATGGTTTCGTTGCATCTCCTCCCTCTCTCTCTGCATTTCTTCTTCCTTCTCCTTCAGGATCTTCTCCATTTCCTTCTGTATGGCCGCCTCGGCCTCTTGAAACATCTCTGAGGTGAAGCAGCTGCCGCCATTTTCCTTCAGCATTTTGTTGGTCTTCTCCATCAGCTCTCTGACTTGCCTGCGGTCGGTCTGATCATTGTTATTGAAGACTTGGTATCTCCCTCCACAGTCATTTATCAGTTTTTCCAAGTGGTAATCAGATTGTATGAAACTCTCTATTGTTTGACCCTCCAGATCATCTCCTCTGGTGAATATAGGGATGATGAAATCTCCAGATCTCTTGCCAAACTTTTTTTGATCAGTTCCACAGGGTCTTTTCCCACCTTGGTAAATCGGCCGATCGACAGCGCCAGTAAGAACACATGAGGTCCAGGAGACAACAAGCTCATGCATTTCACCATCTCCTCTTGAACATCGTCATTGGACAGTGTTGTGTCAAACAGACCGGGGGTGTCCACCACAGCGACAGGACGTCCATCAATCTCTCCTGTTGCTTTCTTGCAAAACTTGGTCACTAACTTTGAGCTGGCAATTGATTCAAAATATTCTTTGCCCAAAATGGTGTTTCCAGTTGCACTTTTCCCACTGCCAGTCTTCCCAACCAGCACCATCCTGAGACACTCTCTGTTCGGACTTTCATCATCATCTCCCTCCTGACTTTTCTTTTTAACGTCCTGCAGTTCAGCTTTAAGTCTTCTGTTGGTGTTATCCAGCTCTACGACCTTCTCCATCTGAGCCTTGGTGAACATCTTCATTGTAAAGCTCCTAGATCCTGGACCTCTCATCTCTTGCACAGCATCCAACAGCTCTGGGATCTGCTGCTGGCTCTTGATGTTGAGAACAACATGTCTTCCTCCACATCTCTGACGGAGCACCTGGATGTCCTTGTTCTCCTTTAGTAAGTTAACAACAGCTGGAGCTGTAGGATCTGACTCCACAGTGGACAGAATCAAGGTGAAGTCGTTGACTCGAGAGCTGAATGTGTTCTGGAGGGTCTCTAACTCTCCCTTGTCTTCATCAGTGAGGGGACCCACAGGTAGGACCAGGATGAAGGCATGGACACCTTCAGGATCACAGAGGGAGATACACCTGGATGATTCCTCCATCATTTCTTCCTGAGGTCTTCCACACAAAGCAGGGAGCTCCACCAGGGAAACCCTTCGTCCAAACACCTCTCCCTGATGTGTAACACACCCTGAGTAGTTGGAGACTGAAGGAAGCTCTCTCTGACCTAAAATGGCCTCGGCTGCTGAGGTTTTACCTGCTACTCTCCTCTCACACAGAACCAGGTTTAAAGCTGGTTTGATGTGTTCAGACTTTGGTGCCATCATCAAACCTGCATCCTCAAACACATCACAGCTCACATGCTCTCCGTTGTTCTCCTTTGCCGTTTGACTCAAATGTGTTAACAGCTCTGAATGGTCAAGGTTCTCACTCAAAAACCTGTTTCTACACATTCTGATCATGTCTTGTAATGGTGGATGTTGCATAACATTTTCATTGAAACCTGAACTCCCCTCTTTGGGTGGTGAAATAAATACAAGTGAATGTTCGAATGATTGATCACTAAATAGTTGCATGACTCTTCTGAGTCTCAGTTTGTGTTTCTCAGTGAAGTGCTCAAGCTGTAGAACCAGCAGGAACACATGAGGTCCAGGATCAGAGAGCCTCACACAGTCTTTTACAGCTTGTGATATTTTCCATTGGGTGATGTTGGGATGCAGCAGATCTGGGGTGTTGATAAGAACTATTCCTTTTCCTTTTAACTGTCCACTGACTCTCAGACACTGGTCTGGTTCTTCCTCAGTGTTGAATACAGTGTCTTCCAGTATGAAGTTACCCACCGAACTCCTCTCAGCCCAGCTGTTCCCCAACAGAACTACCCTCAGCTCAGAAACTGAAAAGGAAAACACAGAATTAGAAAAACTACTCAACAAAAAACTTGACTGGGTAATAACCAATGAAAGAGTAATATATTTTAAAAGGTGGACTTGAGTAAGTGTGTCAACTGTTATCTTGAAACTAGCAAAATCACCAGAGAGCTTGCATATTAAATGGAGAAAAAAATGATGGTGTACCCATAATCTAAAAAACTGTGATGTTAGATGTTAAGTTACAATTAAATAATTTTGACACAGTTCTGTTAAACTTACAGAAAGGTGGCAGTAATTCATAGCTGCTGCTCCTCTTCACAGGTTGCAAATCTTCTGACACTAAAATAAATCACAACATATTTCATGAATACTTGAGGAAGCATTGTTGTTATTTTACTTATGTTGTGTAATATATCACAATAAACAACAGATTCACATAAATGTTACTAAAGTACAAAGGTTATCATTCTTCATATTAATTATCCACAATAATACATTCTGAACTCACCTGTTGATGCTGTCGCCATAATGTCACTGCAGGATAAATCTACTTGAGCTGGAAACCAAATGCCTGGCTAAAGAACCTAGGGAGAGGATGTGTAAATGTGTCAGACTCTCAGTTCATAATAGAAATAAAGTCTACAAATAGTGTACCCTTTGTATATAAAGTTGAATGAATCAGAGTTTGAAAATAGGTTTGCTGTTTATATGACAAAACAAAACACTTTCTTAACAATCTGTGTTTGACAATAAGTGAAAATAAGTTTGGTATAATCATTAGGTTTCACGATGAGTTTGTTTTTAAAAAGATGGTGATAGTGATACAAAGTTAATGTGTTACAAAAGTGTTTTAACTTTCTTCTTTGAACGTCAGACTCCAATCTTATTATGTATAGTTATAGAACAATAAAACACATGAATACGTTGCTCAGTACCAGTACATTTCAAGGTCGCCCCAAAATATATTTTTGATTCATTGCAAAACTGAATATATTCCTTTAAGCTCTGCTGTATTAATGTGGTGACTTTACAAACAGTGATTCTGCTGCAGCTAATCACCTGAGCAGTACATGTACCTCAGGGTTAGTAACAGTCATTACACTACATTACACGTCATTTGTTAGACACTTTTATCCAAAGCGAAGCGACTTACAAACATTCAATACTGTATGCAATTTAGGGTGAAGTGGCCAGGTACACAACGACATGCTGAAAGTGGGGATGGAACCAGTGCTCCCCTGATCAGAAGATCAGCGCACTAAACAACTGAGCCTCCCCTAGTCTTTACTCAACCAAGTAAGAATGACTTCTTTCATACAATGATACACTTTGCTTTTTTAGTTTATTTAAATCATATTTCAGAGGTGTCTACTCACCAGGTGAGATCCTCTTTGCTTCCATCCGTGAAATGTCAAACTCTGAAATGAAGCCGAACTTGAGACGACCTTTGCTCTCAGACTGAGCTGAGCACATCATAAACGTTCGTCCGTTTAGTTATTATTTAACAACAGTTTTACACCAGGAACTAGGAAGCCTGGTGAATACAGTAACAACTATACTATACTTTCTGCTGGAGGTATAACATCTGATCTAATTACAAATAAAAATTCCATGTGTAGCACCTCTAGCCCTATATCACACCAAGAACAGAGGCACTAACATCTACCTAGGTCTGAATAGTGGTATGCCGTGAATAACTCTGGGAAGAGTGCGATTTAAGATTTTACAATAGTATTGCAGAAACATTCTTCAACAATCAGATTAAATTGTGCCCACAATGTGAAAATAAATGTAATGTAAAAAATAGAGAACTTATAACCTACAAATAAAAGTGTCCTTTCTATCATAAATCTTATAAACATCTAGTTAGCATGTTTCACAATTTAAACGGTAACTAAGGCATATTTCATTTAAAATGAAATGATTTGCTTTAATCACTAATGTGTATTTTAACTAGTGATAAATAACTTGTATTTTCAACCAACACATCTTACCCCTAGATTCCACTGGATCCGTCTGCGTCGCGTGACGGCTGCGTTACGGACATGTTACGGCTGTGCCGCGGCGTTCGCTAAAATCGCGGCCACTCTAGTCAATGGGTGCTATTCCACCAGACGCGCCGCGTTACGGCTCAGAAGCGTCCCAGAAGCGTCTCGGCGCTGGGCTCTGCTCAAAATAGGATTCAAGTCTATTTTTCGACGCGAGGCGTTGCAGAGGCGCCGGGCAGGAAGTGGACCGGTCAGAGCATCCGGGCCATCCCCAAAATAAACTAATTTTGCAGACCCTATCCCTCCGTAGTCTTTCAAGTAGGAGGAGAAATGCCAGCATTCTCCACCGGTTTACAGGCACTGTGTAAATGATATATATATAGAATAACTATGATGATGATTTTTACCACTAAAATACAGCAACACATCTTTGATTCATGTCTTTTATAACTGGAATATTATAATTATTATTAACTTTGTCTGTACAAAGTAGCCTGTCCAGGAAATAGGCCCAAATCATCAAAAACTGCGAGCTGGAAGGCAAGACGCTCCGCTTCTGAAATGTTTCTGAAACGCGCCGGGTAGGGTATGACACCGGAGGAGGCCGGACCAAAACCGTGGCACAGCCGTAACGCGACGCAGACGGACCCAGTGGAATCTAGGGGTTACATTCAAGCAGAAATAAATGAATTATACACTGTAGGTTTTAACAACCAATGTCACTGTTTTTAACCACTTTTTAACTGTTATTCATCTTAACCATGAAAACACATTTTAGTCAGCATGAGTCAGCATGTAGCTGCATTAAAGCTTATGAGATGAATTAACTACTAAAAGAGAGTGGCTTTAAATAAAATGAAAACAATGCTCCTTTTACATTTAGGCATGCTATCAACTTATTTTCGAAATAACAAGTAGGCTATTGTTAGCCATTAGCTTCTGCTAGCGTTTAGCAGAAGGTTCCTTTATTTAAGTTTAAAAAATATTTATTTAGACCCCTAGCTTGCTCACATTATGACAATATATCTGCTCACTTTGTTAAAAACGTTTTGTTTCTGTATTACTTACCTAGTGAACAGTTAGACTCTCCTCCGCTCCGTCCTCCACAGCAGCCAGAGGTGAAATGGCAGTTGGGACATTTGATGGACAGTTGGACAGTTGAAAAATTATTCATTTGAAATAACTCAACTGTGATTGGGCAGGACATACACTAATGTATTTTTTTATATGTACACAAGTGTGTGTAAAATGGTTCAGAAATGAGACTGAATGTGTTGAATACATTAATTCTAAGAGTGTAATACTTTTACAAACACTATAGTAATAATAGCCTATGCACCATGAAAACACATTTTAGTCAGCATGAGTCAGCATCTGCATTAAAGCTTATGAAATGAATTAACTACTAAAAGAGTGGCTTTAAATAAAAATGAAAACAATGCTCCTTTTACATTTAGGCATGCTATCAGCTTCTTTTCGAAATAACAATTAGGCTACTGTTAGCCATTAGCTTCTGCTAGCGTTTAGCATCAGCTCACAGTTAGCGCTAGCTAGCATCGCTAGCTCGCGATTAGCTGCTAATCGCTAATGATCTTATTCAAATGTATTTATAATGATACAATGTGCACGAAAGTACATCAACAACACAATAAATCAATTTCATAAGCCCGCTTGTTTTATATGCAATTTATCTTGACCATAAACAACAAAAACGAACTGTCATTGTCTATATTAGCAGGCTAGCCCTTCAAAGTGCTAACAAAGAGCTTAGGCCTCAACTCACCTGAGTTTCCACACAAATCGACACTGGCCGTCGTCTTCTAGTTTGGATTCACACAGGGGTTCTGGTAAATTAATAGTTTAACTAGCATAGTTTGAGTATGGATAACAAGATTTGTAATGCTGTAATGTACAACTTTAACAAGAACTGCTCGACCTTTTCAGTGAAATAGAGGGATAGAGGCAGAGTGATTAGAGCCACTCATCTCCCTGGGTTTACATTTTAGAGCGCTCCGTGCAGAAGCAACATGTATTCATAGTATTAATAACATAAAGGGGTCTAGTAGAGGGGACCACAGAGGGGAAATGTACAATTGTTACAGTAAAGAGCCAAAGATAGCTTTATATTATTGTAATATTGTAATGGACTTCATATGGGGGTTAGTGGCTCCTCCATCGATTGTCTGCAGTTGGTGCAAAACAGCTTTGCTTTGCTTTTAACTGGCACACATAAACACAAGAGCATTTCCCCCATTTTATCTTTACTCCACTGGTTTCCATACATTTAAGGATTCATTTTTAAATGATTTTATTCACACTTATATCCCTCAATGGACTTGTGCTATATAAACCCCTGTACGTCCATCGGCCTTATAAGGTCAGCAGATCAACTGCTCCTGAATGTACCCAGAAGAACAAAGTCAAAGCTCAGAGATTCTCAATAAATAGTCAAGGTTTTGACCTGTTTTATATTTAGAAAATGTTGACTTTTTCAGAATACTGTGAAGAAGAAAAAAATACTTTTGGTCCGAACATTGGAAACAATTATTTTCCAGAATACTCTACTTCAAGAACTAAATATGAAAAAAGTCTTTGTAAGAATTACTTACAAATTTAAGTCAAAATTCTTACTTTTTTCTCAGAACCATAAAACTCTCACTACGGTCAAACTGAAAACAATGTTGACAGCTGACCAAAAGTTAATTTTCTCCTGAAAATAATAACTTTTGGTCAGAATTTTTTTTAAAAAGCCAGGATTTAAACTTTTCTTGCAAAACGTGATTTTGAGTTCTGAGAAAAAAGACAACATTTTCTCAGAGTTGTGTTTTTTTGGTCAGAATTTAGAAACATGGCAAAATTGTGGCCTCTTTTTTCAGAACAAAAAAAAACACTGACATCAATAGAAATGCTTGGAGCCTGCAGTTTCTCTCACCACCACCGAGGGGCAGTGCTACTTTAAAAACACCCACTGTGTTCAGATTTCCAGCTGGACGTCACTCTGCATGCTCTCCTCACATCAGCTGCACAACATTCCTGATTTTATGCTAACCAGAATGTTCCCAAGCCCAAATGTATGACCTGCCTGGACCCGGGGTGGGAGTTTATGAATGGACGGGCATTGTGCCGATGATGCAATAAGTTTGACCCCTTCGGTATGGATCGGAACATTTCAGGGCAGCGCACTGAGAGAGCATTGTGAAGGTGCCCACATACACATCACAGGCAGATTGAATAGCCATAGAGACAGAGATAGTGGAGCCTACCAGATGTAGAGGGCGTAATCTGTGGTCTGTGCACAAGGCAGTGAGAGAAAGAAGTGGATGTCAAAGAAACTGATCATAAATGTGATGATGTAGATCAGGGTCTTCCTTCTTATGTCAAGAGTTGTTGGATTTTAAGTAAGTAATACAAAGTCACACACTTCATTATTGGCTTCTGTGTAACTTATAGGAAATACAAGTTGAGTTTTAAGGGGTAAGAAGGGGGGGGAAGAAGAAAAACCTCTTTACTTTTTTCTATATTTGCCACTGAAAATTGTACAAAGAGGTGTCATTGTTACATTTTTACATACTCATTTCGTGTTTCCATGAATCCAGGAATATAGATGTTCTTATAAGGTGTGTTGGGGTCCAGGGCTGCTGAGGCAAAACCAATAGAAATCCTTTGACTGGGAATAGATTAATACACACATACCTCCACGAACACCAAATGCCTCATCTTGCATTTTAACGGATGAGAATGTCGGATACACTCCAGAGTGTAATGGGTTCTTACTTGGCCCATGCTTTTCTCTGCTACCAATTTTCATGTAAATAAGGCAAGTAGTTTGTGCTCAGAATATGACAAAAACAATAAAGTCATATTTGATTTACATTAAGAAAGTAGGGAGAGTTCAAACAGATGAATGTTATACAATACACACACCTGCACATCTTCAGTGCACACAGGGCGCCCTGAGATTCCTGCGGAGTCAGCTCTTCTTTGATGGGGCACCCTGAGTCCACTGCAGGTCAGACTAACAGACTCTGCCTGTGCTCGGTGTTAGCTCACTGCAAACAACAGTAGCACTACTGTATTTAAACATAGCTGCCTACAGGGCTCTCTGTATACCTGCACAGAGACGTGTTACTGCACCAAACTGTGCACACCTCGCGGCCTCCACATGCTTCCCTGTTTGCACATGGCACAGCTCTGCTTCTTGTGAAATACCTTGTTTTTATGACACGCTTAGAGAGTGGATTTTGACCAAAGTACGAGTAAATGCACGCTTGATTCTGGGATATGATACGGTTACCAGGTGTGGTTTGATATAAAGGAAAACGTTCTTATCTTGAACTACTTACAACAAGATCTGTAGATTAGTAACCATTGCATATTTCTTTGAGCTCTTCAACACAAATTCCATTTTATAAGATAAAAGGTAGACATCTCCCTGGCCGATATCTCCAACATTTAGCAGCTTTCCCCACAAGATTCAAGGCTTTATTGTCATTTGTACATTAGCTATAGTGTAGATATATCAATGGAAAACTTATGTCACAGGCTGCAACAATCTAGACCGATGAATCCCCCCGAAGAAATATGTTATTTTCTTTCTATTTAGGGTGAACTGTCCCATTTAACGTATGGTTTTCAGAGGTAATAAGCAGGACTTATTGGTAAAGACCCTGTCTCTTGTCTACAGAAGAAAGACATGACAGCTCATTGCCTTTGACTCCAGCTGCATGCAGGTGTGTGTGGTTGGTGTTTCCCACATTGCCCTATTACACCAATGTTGACATCATCCACAGATGTACAGGAGACGTCAGTCATCGTCTATCTGCACACACACAAGCCTTTTGTTTAGGTGGTGCTTCGGGTGCCAAGTAAATGTCCGCAGGTATCCAACACTCTTATATTTCCAGTCACTCAACCTTAATTGTAAAATATGGTTGTTGTTACACCCGATGGCAGTGTGGGGGTGTTTTCTCTCGTGCTCTGGCCACCTGCCACCTTGTCCCCTCCCTGTCCTTGCACTGCTGAAGCTAGCTTATCAGTCATATGCACATGGCAATTCAAGTCATCTACATCAGTGCCTTGCAGACTTCTGCCACATTCAAACAGCAGCAGACAACAATAACCCTTCTGAAATGTCCAAGTTACAGTTGGTGGTCAAAGGTTATCTCTTGCACACCTTGGTTTCATAACCTCACACAAATCAAGAGTATTTGACTCTGATATGCTCATAATTTAGACAATGTACATGCATGTATTTATACACATCTTAAAACACACTCTAGGATGCACCCATGTTCACACATTTACTCTTCACTCAAAGTGGACTCATTGCGACTGCACACACCCACCACTCCTAAATCACTCTGTGTCTTTAGGCGTCTAAAGGGAAAATCATACATTTATGAGGCTATTAATCTCACAAGACAAGGCGGGGTCTTCAGATGAGAGACAGCGGGGGGGAGGAAAAGAAAGAAAGAGGGGGACAGACATTCAGGGGAGGGTGTGGGAGAGACATGATTCCCACAGTCATAAAAATGAAATTTTCTGAAGGGTATTTCTTTCTGTTTTTCTTTCTATGTCCTGAGGGTAAGGTGCCATCTTTCTGCCATATGTCTACTCAGCAATGGGCTGGCAACATCAGCACCATTCTAAAAGACATCCTGGGTTTAGATGATATGTTATACTAAATACTGAGGAGGAAAACAAGCACAGTGATTGTGATATCACCCATTAGTTTCGAAAGTGTTGTTTTAGAGACTAAAGAAGATTTCACTGCGTGTGTTAATCTGTGTTTGAGCAGAAACATTCAGGCTATTGGATGCAGCTGAGGTAAAGCTAACACCAAAACACAACCACAATTATGTCTGTGGAGAAATGTATAACAAACACACACCTTGGCATATTGTAGGAAACTTTATTCTTAAATGTCTCAAATATGTTAAGAACATTTTCCTAACTGTGCAAACTCTTCGAGGCCATTAAAGGAGACATTTAAGGCTCCTTAAAACTTCAAAATCTAGTTTCATTTTGAATATCTTCAGTAGGGCTGTGTGTTGTCTGGGAGAGGCTGCTGGTTCCTGAAGTGTTTGTAATTTCCTGTAATTGTTCTCAGAGCAAAACAAGATTATGTTCTGTCCTTAATGTTGCCGTGGCGGACGTGAACAGACTCAGACAAGTAGAACGATAGATGCTACTGTACTGTAAGTGATTATTAAAAAAAGAAACATTTTCCGCTATCTGATCGGAGTCATGATGGTCCAGCTATACACACACACACACACACACACACACACACACACACACACACACACACACACACACACACACACACACACACACACACACACACACACACACACAGACACACACACATACAGTACATCCCTACACTAAATAAAAAAGAACTAGTTTGGAGCAATATATCACTACTGTTTTCACATACAGCATAAACAAAGGGAGAAACCTGCCTTTCCGTCTGCCTTGAACCCAAAACCTTTTCTTTTTTTTAAATAAATATGCACACATACATGTTTACATATATGTACACATGTAACTAAATAATTAAATAGGACATATAACGCTCAATTGCAGGTTCATTCAACCAGGGATTCTAGCCTTTGCAGACCATTTACATCCACACAAATCTATAAATCACACTACAGAAGAGGGAAGAATCACAGCCAGTAAAGCAGTGACTAATAATCTACTTTTGGTTTTAAGAAAATGATGAGAGAAGCCTTACAACATGTGTCCATTTTGAGCTCTTTAAAGAGGCCACACTCGGTTCAGGTTCCCGGGTAGTGGAAGAGGTGAGAGTGTGTGTGTGTGTGTGTGTGTGTGTGTGTGTGTGTGTGTTTATAATATATACAGTATATGAAGTGCTTTAGGATTCAAGGCATACCATAAGGCAGGTTTCTTTGTCCTGTTTCATTTATACCGGATGTTGTTGAGATTGTACGAGTTTGCATATTACACAAAGTACATATATGGACAAACAGGAAGTGTTGTTGTCAGGCAAAGAGAGTGTGTGATGTTTTACTAAGTGATCATACACACATTCGTCAGTGAGAATGATACTTGGAGCCGGTACAGCTAAGCCTTTGAAAACACATTCCCGCTATCAGGAGCCACCCCCCCCCCCGTTTCCCATCGTGGCTCAGGCATGCGTGCAGTAAAGCTCAGGGTGTGTGTGTGTGTGTGTGTGTGTGTGTGTGTGTGTGTGTGTGGGCGTGTGTGTAGATGTGTGGGTGCTCCTGAAGACGACCTGTGGTGACTCCATGCTCAAACCTCTGACCCTTGAACTTAGAGCAGAGCTATGGCACCACGCTCCTCTGGTTACTGAGGTTAACACACACACCTACACACACTTCCTGTGGGTCTTCACTTACACTAAGCTCTATTGATACACAGATTATCTGCTGGTCTGCAGCTGCATGGGACAGTGAGGATGTTTGACATTTTAATTTACAATTGACCCATATTTGAGACCCCCCCCAGTCTCCATTGTTGTTGCCACGCAAGCACTTTCCCGTTGATCTGAAATGTCAACAACCAAAACAGACGGACTCTAGATGGTGATCATGTTGTTCCTGCATATCACTGTGTGTATGTGTGTGTGTGTGTGTGTGTGTGTGTGTGTGTGTGTGTGTGTGTGTGTGTGTGTGTGTGTGTGTGTGTGTGTGTGTGTGTGTGTGTGTGTGTGTTTCAGTAATACACATGTATTTGATGAGACCATCAGTGAGAGGCTTGGCTATTTACATTTTTAAAAAGCCTGAATTTGTCGCGAAAAAAACAGGTTTCTTAATTCAACTTTAAACTATTAGTTTTTGTTAATCAATCAAGCTTTATCTCTACTGATTCTAGGGGAAGTTTAGTATTTAAAATGTGCTTCTAGTGCTTATTTACCTTTTGATATGTTCTTTCTTTAGCCATATTTGCTCTGCGAGAGAGAGGTTAAAGAGGCTCTTTCACAGGAGACTGACGGTGTGAAAGAGCTTTATTGCTAAAATGTGTGTGGAAAAAGAGAATAAGCGTTTAACAAGGAGCTCCTGTTGCACGGCATCTAAAACAAACATCTGCTACAGGTGTGAAGGCAGGGATGAGAAAACAGCAGAAACACCCAGTGGATCATTTCTGGATGAATCTTGAGATAAACAACTTCTCAATGAATGCCCTTAGTGTTGCTTGAGTTGTAAAACATATGGTGTCTAAGACATAGTAAGTAATATGTGGGGCTTCCCACTACAAGTGCTATCCTGTCCTTGTAATCTGACGTGGGTTATATCCGACTGACCCTCTTAATCTGTGCTAACTATAAAGAGCTCTGCTGATACTGCAGGTGCATTAGTTTGTAAGAGCAGAGCCTGAGCTCCACGGTGTCAGTTTGAGGTTTGAGGTGTGGTCAGTGGTCAGCAGAGGGAGCAGAGGGGTCCTTTATCCTCTGGACTGCTGCTCTGGATAGATAAGTGTCTATTTAAGGCGAGACACGGCAGGCAAAAACATCGTTTTTCAAGTACTGGTCAATTTTGAGATTTTGTGCTATTTTGATTCCATAACATGTTTTCTTTCAGGCTTTTGGAAGGAAAACGTACAAAATACACATTTAAGTGTTTATTTTACTATAGTTTGTCTATTTGCGTCTGTAGATTTCTCCTAAATTCACCAAAAGTTAGCATTTTAACGTAACATAAAGCACCGCGACCGCTGTGTGCACCATGTCAACAGAGATATCGTTGGAAAGCTCCGTCTCTCCTGCACAATCTCATCGGATCCAAATATGGTCATTTCCTTTGTATCAGCAACCAATCGTGAAAGCACAAAGGGGTCTTAAACCAAGAAACGAAATCTCATTGGCTGGTGTCAATTTCTGACAACGTGATTCGTTCAGATGCGTCACGTGGTGTGCTAAAACACTTCCTGTTTAGCTTTCCGCTAGAAATTGAAATCTCAAAATCGCAAAAGAACGGCGAAAAAAACGTTCACAGAGAAGACGACAACAATTGTCTCTTGCACGAAGCAAGGTTATACAAAAAACAAATGACCCCGAACATGAAACACCCTCACGGAGTGCGTCGATGCGCGAGCTGTCATCCAGAGAACAGGAGGGTTTAGCTAGCGCCTCACTGCTATCTTTAAAGGTCGTTTTCTCAAAATGAGTTTTTTCTCCTACTCTGAGTTCGAAATTTCAACTTCAGTAGCACGTAGAGACACCAAACTTTCCAGTTATATTCCTATCAATATTATGAAGGCTTTTACAGAAGGGTTTGTTCATATATAATTCATAGCCTGAATTATACAACATTGTATACCTAAAAACATGGCGAAAATGGATATTTTAGGGCTGTTGACAGTATTTTCTGATTTATTGAGTGATAAAAAGAGATATCCAATATCCCTTCTGTAAAAGCCTTAGATACTAATATGACTACAAAATGAAACAAGAATTTGGAACCTGGCTTTATCCAAAGTTCAGATTTCGATTCCTGAAATGTGTTAAAATATGTGCATATTTAATGAGATAATGGCTAATTTGCATATTTAAACATGCTATTTCAGAAAACTTGTAATACAAAAGACAATTGCCTTATTGTAAGACATTAACTGGAGAAATTTCTAGCTGATACCTTTAAGTTAAAAAAATTACCCTATTCACCTGGGGTGTCTCGCCTTAACTGCCATGTCCAGCCAGTTTGAAAGATAAAAGCTTGCATACACGTACAAACGTCCACAGTGAACAACAACACCTCATCCCTCTTAGATACTGTTTGAATAAAGCGGTGCAGAGATGATGTATATTTGAAGGCCGACCAAGGAGTTATAGCATCGCAAAGGATCCCTGTAAGAAAAAACAATTATATTTTTAGAAAATAATTTCTGTGGCAATTTTTTTTTTTACTTTTTATGACACTTACACGTTTTGTTCCTCATATTAACACCGCTTTATAAGATTTGAAGCATTAATTATCGCCAGAAGTAAGAAGCTAATGTTAAGCTATAAAGGAACTTCACGTCACCACCGCTAAGCTAAAGGCGGCTAATGTTGGGCTATAAAGGAACTACAGCACGGTCACATGACTTCACGTCACCACCGCTAAGCTAAAGGCGGCTAATGTTGGGCTATAAAGGAACTACAGCACGGTCACATGACTTCACGTCACCACCGCTAAGCTAAAGGCGGCTAATGTTGGCTATAAAAGAACTACAGCACGGTCACATGACTTCACTTCACCACCGCTAAGCTAAAGGAGGCTAATGTTGGGCTATAAAGGAACTACAGCACGGTCACATGACTTCACGTCACCACCGCTAAGCTAAAGATGACTAATGTTGGGGTATAAAGGAACTACAGCACGGTCATATGACTTCACCACCGCTAAGCTAAAGGCGGCTAAAGATGACCGTGATGACGTTTAGTCGTCTCATTTAGACACTTGTTAGCAACCACCGTTTTTAAATTCACCAGTGGGGAATCTCTTCAGCTTGTGTTAACCACAGACCTTATTTGAAGCGAACAACAAAAACCACATTAAAAAGACAATTGATTTTGAGGGGGAACCCAGAAGTGCTAAAATGCTAACTCATTTCGGTGTTTTGCGACTTATTCCTGCCCTTCTCTATTCCTTCAGTAAGAAAGCATCTGATCTACAGGGGATGCTCTTAGTCTCCCACGTTCCTTTCTCTCCCTCTCATATGCATGGCAGACCCTCAGTGTGGGAGCCGACATGCTGATTTTGGCACTGGTGGTGCCATTGAGCTGGAGCTAAAAACCCCAAAGCTTTCACCTCCCTGTGTTTCTCTGCTCCCTCCCTCTGCATCACTCCTGCAGAGACACACAGAGGATGTTCTGTCCATCCTGCAGAAACCTCAGAGATACAAAGTGTTTCTCCTAATGCTTTCAGTGTGTGGTAGCTGACTGGTTTAGAGTTTTGTTGGCTGTGCTACATACTAATTGAATACATCAGGAGTTTAACACAAATGGGGAGCTTCTAAAGTTGTGTGAGGTTGTAAAATAAGGAATATGTCACATGAGTGTTGATTATTACGACAACCTCATGTGTTAAAATAAAATAAATAAATAATAATAATAAAACTAATGTTTGAAAACTGACCGCCTCTCTGGCTCCTCTCTTCTCAGATCACCATCCGTGATCCCCGGACAGCGGTCTGGATGTCCGCGTCCCGAAACACGGAAAGATTGACGCCAACAACGATCCTCACGTCGGTGGAAACCAGTGGGCAGGAGGCACAGGTAACAGAGACTCTTATATATATATATAATTATATAATAATACTGACTCAGAGGTGGGAAGTAGTGGAGTACAACTGTTTCGTTACTGTACTTACCTAAATGTTTCTGGTATCAGTACTTTACTCCACTACTTATTTTTCTGAAGACTTTTTACTTTTACTTCTTACATGTTGATCCCAAATACCTGTACTTTCTACTTCTCACATGTTGAACACAAATACCTGTACTTTCTACTTCTTACATGTTGAACTCAAATACCTGTACTTTCTACTTCTCACATGTTGAACACAAATACCTGTACTTTCTACTTCTTACATGTTGAACCCAAATACCTGTACTTTCTACTTCTTACAAGTTGAACTCAATACCTGTACTTTCTACTTCTTACATGTTGAACACAAATACCTGTACTTTCTACTTCTTACATGTTGAACACAAATACCTGTACTTTCTACTTCTTACATGTTGAACTCAAATACCTGTACTTTCTACTTCTTACATGTTGAACACAAATACCTGTACTTTCTACTTCTCACATGTTGAACACAAATACCTGTACTTTCTACTTCTTACATGTTGAACTCAAATACCTGTACTTTCTACTTCTCACATGTTGAACACAAATACCTGTACTTTCTACTTCTTACATGTTGAACCCAAATACCTGTACTTTCTACTTCTTACAAGTTGAACTCAAATACCTGTACTTTCTACTTCTTACATGTTGAACTCAAATACCTGTACTTTCTACTTCTCACATGTTGAACTCAAATACCTGTACTTTCTACTTCTTACATGTTGAACTCAAATACCTGTACTTTCTACTTCTTACATGTTGAACTCAAATACCTGTACTTTCTACTTCTTACATGTTGAACTCAAATACCTGTACTTTCTACTTCTTACATGTTGAACTCAAATACCTGTACTTTCTACTTCTTACATGTTGAACACAAATACCTGTACTTTCTACTTCTTACATGTTGAACTCAAATACCTGTACTTTCTACTTCTTACATGTTGAACTCAAATACCTGTACTTTCTACTTCCTACATGTTGAACTCAAATACCTGTACTTTCTACTTCTTACATGTTGAACTCAAATACCTGTACTTTCTACTTCTTACACGTTGAACTCAAATACCTGTACTTTCTACTTCTTACATGTTGAACACAAATACCTGTACTTTCTACTTCTTACATGTTGAACTCAAATACCTGTACTTTCTACTTCTCTCATTTTCCAAACAGCTGGTTCCTTTAGTCTGAATGTGTGTTTGATGCGTGATCATTATTCTTTAGAGTCATTGCGTGCCTATTGATTTGAACACGATCCGTGTATCCATCACTTCCTGGTCTTCTCTAAAGAAGAGGGACCAATGGAAACGTTGTCATGTTGCCGTTGTTCAGCATGGAAACATTCATTAGCTAACAATGACATTATTGTTCTATTGATATAAAGGGAGGTCAGGTACTCTTTAAAACAGCTGCTAGTTATGGGTACTTTTTACTGAAGTACATTTCAAAGCCTTTACTTTCACTTGAGTAAAGAAGTTTAGTCAGTACTTCTACCAGAGTATTTTTAAACACGAGTATCTGTACTTCTACTTGAGTAAAGGATGTGTGTACTCTTGCCATTTCTAACTGACTCAGCATCACGCAGGAATAATTTCAATCCACCATATGCTGATTAAAATCTGTGATGACATTGCACACACAAATCACTATGATTGATGGCATGTAAGGAAGTGTAGATATGAGAGAGAGGAAGTACCCCTGGGCAAGGCACTCAGTCTTGCATACCTCGAATAAAGGGTTTAGAATGATTAGTGTTAGTCCATAATACATGTAAATGACAATAGTTGTGATTGCGATTTATTTAACATAACATGTCTATGTGTGTTTCACTGTTAGTCATATTAAACTTGAAGAAATGACCTTGAGCTCCAGGAAATTGAGGGCATTTTATCAGTTAAACAAGACTCCAATGATAATCTAAAACAAAATAAATAAATAGTTGGAAAAAAGCTAGATTTCCAGCCATGGTTGCAGAAGAAAGTGCTTTAAACAAATGTGATTGGTTCAAGATACAATGATGAATCAATTTCAGAATCTTAGATTAATCTCAGAACTCAAAGAATCAGCTTTAGTCAGATCTCCTTTTTTTACAAGTATCCCTAATCCTCTTCCGTACTACAATGTAGATGTTGTCAAGGAAAATCCTAAATCCCATGCTCTTTCAACAATGCAACATACAATATACTTAAGACATGAGAGAAAACATTTATAAAAAAAGTGCCAGAAGATATTGCAAGGGATATAATGTCAGTAAAATACAGGCATACATGTAGACTATGTGCAAGGAAAAGGTGGATTAAAATACTGCAGACTTTCTGTGTAAACAAATCAACTTGATGCCACTTTATGGGGTGACTTCATCACTAAAACGTTCCCTTGCAGGCGGCAGAGATACGGCGAGGTTTGGGGGGAAAGGAGGTCCCTACCGGCTGGATGCAGGACACAAAGTCCACCAGGTAGGAAGCCAATCAGTTCACAAATATAACAATACCGTGAGCCAAAGATAATAACAGATGACCAAGAACTGAGCCTTGGGGGACTCCACTAATAAATTAAATCCCTGTTAACTTAAGTTAAGAGACACTATTCTGGAGGGATCCCAACTTCAGTTAAGTCAAGAACCAACTGGAATGTAAAGCTATTCCCACCACCATACATCTAATAAGGAGACCCAGAGAACGGTCTACCTCACCTCTTTGATGACGTCTCCGGCGATCGACCATGCCTGAAGGATACAGCTATAGTCAGCTTTCCCCCCCTCCACCTTAAACGTCACACCCTGAAACCCAAATGTATTTATTCTGATGTAAACTGCTTGAATCACAACAAATGTTTAACCTGGTTATCTTCAGGACTCTTTTTCCCCTTACACAGAACTGAAGTGTGTGATGTGGAACAGGTGTGTGTGTGTGTGTGTGTGTGTGTGTGTGTGTGTGTGTAGGGAGGGGTCTTTTTCATTAGGCCATCTGCAGAGTCAATGATCCATCCCAGGTACGGTGCTCCATCCTGGGCAAACAACCACAGGCTGCTGTGCCCCGCCTGGATGGATGAGGGCATTGGTAGATCCCTGTGTGTGTATGTGTGTGTGTGTGTGTGTGTGTGTGTGTGTGAGTCTACACTTACACATTCTCAGGGTTAAGAGGGCACCCCTTTCACCAGCTCTTGCATGAAGGCTGTCTCTGTTCTCTTTTTGCTTCAAACAGTCTCTTTACTTTCTTTTCTCCCCCTCTATCCTCCCCTTTTTCCTGCACCACACTGGCTGCTTTCACACCAAGAGGACAGCCTCTCTCTCTCTCTCCTCTTTTTAGCCTCTTCCTTTGGTCTTCAATTGCTTTTTTTTAAATGTCCTCCCTCCTTGTCTTCTGCCTGTCTATCAGTGGCACTAAGCCTCGAGAAAATCCTGCATCTACATGCTGATACTCTGCTTCCAAGTAGATGTCACTGTACAGCAGGTGAGCTCTCTCCAGGAAAATACCTGCCGATGAGGTCGACAGATTTTATGTTGTTTTTTTCCTTCCATATAGCAGATTAACTCTGTCAGGCTTTTTCCATATGCTGATGTGTGCACAATCCTCTGTTTTCTTAGCTTAAGTTCAGCATCAATCAAACTCTGATCCTTTCGTAAACCCTGGAGCACCTGACACACACACACACACACACACACACACACACACACACACACACACTCACACACACACACACACACTCACACACACACACACACACACACACACACACACACACACACACACACACACACACACACACACACAAGCAAAAACAGGCTTAGGTATGCCTAAACTAATAAACACCCGCGTAAGCAGCATAAAACAGATCTCCAGCTGTGCCTCCATAGCTGCCAACATTTATACCGTAAATTAATGTACATAAAAAGGCCAAGTATATCATTGTCTTTTTAATGTTACCTGGTAACCCAAACAAATTGTAATGAGGCTTTGTTTTAGTAACTCTGAGTTATTTATTATGTGTTATACAAATGAGAACGGCCACTCGGAGAGCTCAGGACCCAGCAAGCACTTCAGATGGTCTCATTTCCCAATTTTGGTATTTAAATTCTGGGTTAAGGACTCATTCCTTTCTCCCTTGGTTCAAGCTACACCCTTCAACACAATTTAGATGAAAATGGGGACGGACTCTGAACCGGCTGAGTGACCAACAGCTGAGTGTCCTTCAGCTCTGAGTCCATACACATCCTAATGTAAAAGCATTTCTCAAGAGTGTTGGATGAGTTGTTGTTATTCAGTGCGAACTATATTTCATATTTGTCTTGGATTATAGAATGGAAATATGTTGCAAGGCAGCCACAATGGGCAGTAAATGTGACATGTTATGATATGCTATGATGTGCAGATGTTTTGACAGAAGTGCAAAACCACTTTTGGCACCAATGCGTTTTTCTCATCAAATGCATCACGATTTGCAAAATAAAATCCTAACAAGACGAGAACTTGTATTTGTCCTGAGATAGACAGGTCGGGTTGATAGAAAGCACCGGTGTGTGTGTGCAGTGTGTGTAGTCGCTGGGAGTGTGCTTGTTTTCCTGGTGGTGGTTGTGTGTGAAATCTCAGTGTCTCCACCTTAAAAAACAAACCCGACTCTTTCTCTGTATTTGTCATTCGCTCCTTTTCTCCTGGTGAAGTCAAGGTTCAGGAATTTGAAGGAAATAGCAGCGGCCACTGGCCAGAGTGTCTGCTCCCTCACCACACACACTCTCACGCATCCTCACACACACACACACACACACACACACACACACACACACACACACACACACACACACACACACACACACACACACACACACACCTTGGAATGTGTGCAGGAAGTCACTGCTGTGGGCTGACAGTGTGTTATGTGTGTGTGTGTGTGTGTGTGTGTGTGTGTGTGTGTGTGTGTGTGTGTGTGTGTGTGTGTGTGTGTGTGTGTGTGTGTGTGTGTGTGTGTGTGTGTGTGTGTGTGTGTGTGTGTGTGTGTGTGTGTGTGTGTGGAGGAACAGACTGTGTGCAGGTCAGAAATAACTGGACTGTAATTTGAGTGTGATACAGAACACTCTGTGTCTGAGAAGATAGCAGCGCAGGAGGAGTGTGTACGATGTGTGAATGAATGAACGTAAATCGGCCTTCAGTACAAGCTGTTCTAAGATCCTTAATCCAAGATATGAAATGCAAACATAACTATTTTTAAACGGCATTTAAATGTGCTAAAACTGGCAAAACTAAGTCCAGAAAACAACTTGAGAATTTGATTTTACATTGTAATAAGGTGGTCTATTTAACTCCTTCAACAAAACATAATTTAACCATCATTATATCACCTTTTTATTTAGTTTGAGTGAAGTTTATTGCCCAGAGTGTTTATCATTGACTGAACAGGAAGTGCTCAGGATCTGCAATCAATCCCACCACAACACACTGATCATATGGCTGGTTTTCAAAAACATTTAGGCAAGGCAAGTTTATTTATATAGCACTTTTCAACACAAGGCAATTCAAAGTGCTTTACAAAAAATGAAAGACATAAAGAAAATGGCATTTAAAATCAGTCATTAAAAAGAAAAGCTAATAAAATAAACATTATAAGAAGAAATACATGGATAAAAGTTACAGTGCAGTCTAAGATATGAATAGTTCAATAAAAGCAGCGACAAAAAGAAAAGTCTTCTTGCTGGATTTAAAAGTAAACAGAGTTGCAGCGGACCTGCAGGTTTCTGGGAGTTTGTTCCAGATATTTGGAGCATAATAACTGAACACTGCTTCTCCATGTTTAGTTCTGACTCTGGGGACAGAAAGCTGACCAGTCCCTGAAGACCTGAGAGATCTGGATGGTTCATCATTTAGCAGGAGGTCAGAAATGTATTTTGGGCCTAAACCATTCAGTGCTTTATAAACCAGCAGCAGTATTTAGAAATCTATTCTTTGACACACAGGAAGCCAGAGTAAAGACTTCAGAACAGGAGTGATGTGATCCACTTTCTTAGTGTTAGTGAGGACTCGAGCAGCAGCGTTCTGAATCAGCTGCAGCTTCCTAATAGATATTTTAGTGAGACCTGTGAAGACACCATTGCAGTAGTCCAGTCTACTGAAGATAAAAGCATGGACAAGTTTTTCCAAATCCTGCTGTGACATTAGTCTTTTAATCCTAGATATGTTCTTTAGGTGATAGTAGGCTGATTTAGTAACTGTTTTAATGTGACTCTTGAAACTCAGGTCAGAGTCCATGACTACACCTAGATTTCTGGCTTTATCTGTTGTTTTGAACATTGCAGACTGAAGCTCAGCGCTAACTTTTATACGTTCTGCCTTGGCTCCAAAAACCATTACCTCAGTTTTATCTTTGTTTAATTGGAGAAAGTTCTGACACATCCAGTCATTGATTTGTTCAATGCACTTACTCAGTGTTTGAATTGGAGCATAGTCTCCTGGTGAAACTGTTACGTAAATGTGTGTGTCATCCGCATAGCTATGGTAACTTATGTTGTTGTTCTTCATTATCTGAGCCAGTGGTAGCATGTAGATGTTAAAGAGAAGAGGCCCCAAGATGGAGCCTTGAGGAACCCCACATGTCATATTTGTCAACTCAGATGTGTATTTACCTATAGAAACAAAGTTGTTTCTGTCCTTTAAGTAGGATTCAAACCAATTTAGGACTGTTTCCGAAAGTCCCACCCAGTTTTCCAGTCGGTCTAGTAATATGCTGTGGTCAACAGTGTCAAACGCAGCACTGAGATCTAATAATACTAACACTGAAGTTCTGCCACTGTCTGTGTTTAAGTGGATGTCATTAAAGACCTTTACAAGAGCAGTCTCAGTGCTGTGGTTTGGACGAAAGCCTGACTGGAACACATCGAAACAGTTATTTAAATGCAAGAAATTACTCAACTATTGAAAAACAACTTTTTCAATGATTTTACCTAGAAATGGGAGGTTTGATATGGGCCTGTAATTGTTCATTAATGAAGCATCTAGATTATTCTTTTTTAAGAGCGGTTTAATGACTGCAGTTTTCAGGGCCTGTGGAAAAATACCTGAGTGAAGAGATTTGTTTACTATATGAAGTAGATCTGAGGCCATGCAACGAAAAACATCTTTGAAAAATCCTGTTGGAATAATATCAAGGCAGCAGGAGGAGGATTTCAGAAGTTGAAAAATGTCCTCTAGGTTTTTATCATTAATCTGATGGAATTGTGTCATGGTGTTTGAATTGATGTTAAGTGGACACAGAGACAACACATTTGCTGTTCCTGATGCAGAGGCACTGACTGCTTGTCTGATTTTCTGAATGTTGTCTGTGAAAAAGGCAAAATCATTGAAGGCCCTGGTGGATAGAAGTTCAGAGGCTACTGACACTGGGGGGTTAGTTAGTCTGTCGACGGTAGCAAACAAGGCACGTGCGTTGTTTTTGTTTTTGGTAATGATGTCAGAGAAGAACGATTGTCGTGCGTTTTTCAATTCCAAATTATAAAGGCCAAGACTCTCTTTATAGATTTCAAAGTGAACCCGGAATTTTTTTTTTCGCCACCTGCGTTCAGCTTTTCGACATTCTCTTTTTTCTGTTTTCACGGTCATGGCCTTTCTCCATGGAGATATTTTCTTGCCAGACACTTCCTTTACCTTAGTTGGAGCAATGGCATCTATAATATTTTTAAGTCTTCTTTCAGCACTTCTGACTCTTGTTTCACAACATCATTTGTTCCAATGTGCAGTACCACATTCTTCACAGTCGGATGTTCAGCCCCAATATGCAGGATCTTCTCAGCCAAGTCAGAGACCACATCCTTGGGAAAACAGAGTACTTTGGTGTTGTTCTTATTACACAGACCTTTTACATCTCTTACAGCAGAGTCACCCACAATCAGAGTTTCAGGCCCAGTCGTTAGCTTTCCCTCTAGCCTTTTACTTTTGGAGTAGCTATTGGTCCTTACCCTGCTGTGTGAAGAGGACAGGTTATCCAGGTCATCAGAAAGAGATCTCCGGTTCTCGGTCAGCGGAGCGTATCTGTTCTGGATTGGCACACTTGGTGGTTTAGGAGGATTGTTTTTAGTTCTCCCTTTAGCAGCTCTCCACTGCGGTTTCCTAGTATGAATAGGAGTTGAAGAGGCGCTCTTCCTGGGTGATAACAATGCAGGCCAGCCGGTCGCATCACAGATTTCAGAGCGCTGGGCTCTGCCTGTTATCCGTCCTCCCAAATCCCATGGAAATGATTTACTCTTCGGCCTTGCACCCAGAGAGTTCCAGGGAGGACTACCACTTGTAGATTTATTACCCAGTACACAGCCCTCCTGTTTACAGTATTTTGTTTTTGTCATATCAAATGTTTCAGTACTTACTATGGGGCTCTCCAAATCTTATTTCTTCTAGTGTATTATCCATCATTTATATATTTTTTAATTGCATTCCAAGTGTTGTATGACGTAGTTTAGCTTAACTGAGACATTCATTGCAGACATAACATTTAGTGTGTTTAGCTTTTAGCTTTCTAGATCGCATGGCTGATGCCAACACAGTCTACACAATACATCTAAACTCTCATGCAACCAGTCACACACACACACACACACACACACACACACACACACACACACACACACACACACACACACACACACACACACACACACACACACACACACACACACACACACACACACACCCTTCTCCATCCCGACCTGCTTTTTGAAGTCACTGCTCTGTATGGTCACAGTCTGGTTATTACCAACAGATTCAAACACCTGGCAGAGACCCCCCCCCCTCCAACACACACACACACACACACACACACACACACACACACACACACACACACACACACACACACACACACACACACACACACACACACACACACACACACACATACACACACACACACACACACACACACACGGTTCAAACATGGTGAGGGTACTGTAGCACCTTTACCACAGTGAAGCAGGATTCTTTGTCTGTGTGTCAGTAAAGTACCTGTATAGGGGGATTATAATAATAAACTCGGCTCGGCCCACCTGTAGTGTCATTTCCACAGGTGTGTTTTGGAGAGAATACACACACACACACACACACACACACACACACGCACACACACACACACACACACACACACACACACACACACCCTTCTCCATCCCGACCTGCTTTTTGAAGTCACTGCTCTGTATGGTCACAGTCTGGTTATTACCAACAGATTCAAACACCTGGCAGAGATCCCCCCTCCAACACACACACACACACACACACACACACACACACACACACACACACACACACACACACACACACACACACACACACACATCATCATCATCGGCGGTCACTCGTAGTCGAGTATGACTGCCCTCCTTCTTGGTCCTTGTGGGTCTTCAGGTGGGCATAGAGGCCGATTCGGGACCCGATTATTCTTGTGCACTGTGGACAGGGGAATGTAGTGGTGGAGGGTTTGGGTTGGACCTGTTTGGTGGTTGCTCTCTCCTTCCTGAGTCTGCGCTTGTCTTGTGCAGCAGCTGGCCCGAGGCTCTGGAACACTCTGCCCCTCCATGTGAGGTCGGCCCAGACCCTAGGGGTTTTTAAATCCTCTCTAAAAACACACTTCTTCTCTCAGGCTTTCTAGCTAGAGCGGAGCACGACTTCTGACATTTCCCTGTGTATTGTTTTTATATTTGCTGTTGCAAAATGACTGTCTTTTGTTACAATTGCACTGCAGTAAAGTGTTTTTATTACATGTACAGCACTTTGGCTCGACCAAACATCGTTTTTAAATGTGCTCTATAAATAAAACTTGATTTGATTTGATTTGATGGCAGAGGTCATCATAGTATAGTGCAGCACCCTCACGGACAAGGTGTCTCCAGGTCGCCCTGTCTGTCGCATTGTCTTCCCAAGCTTTTAGGTCTATGTGGCACTTCTTTAGGTTTGTTTTTATGTTATCTTTGTACCTCTTCTCTTGGCCTCCAGGGGCCCGATCTTTGGATCGCATGGCTGATGCCAACACAGTCTACACAATACATCTCTCATGTAACCAGTCACCCACACACACACACACACACACACCACACACACACACACACACACACGCACGCACGCACACACACACACACACACACACACACACACACACACACACACACACACACACACACACACACCCTTCTCCATCCCGACCTGCTTTTTGAAGTCACTGCTCTATAACTCTGTATGGTCACAGTCTGGTTATTACCAACATATTCAAACACCTGGCAGAGACCCCCCCCCTCTCCAACACACACACACACACACACACACACACACACGGTTCAAACATGGCGATGGTACTGTAGCACCTTTACCACAGTGGAGCAGGATTCTGTGTCTGTGTGTCAGTAAAGTACCTGCACAGACACACACACACACACACACACACACACACACACACACACACACACACACACACACACACACACACATACACACACACGGTTCAAACATGGCGATGGTACTGTAGCACCTTTAACACAGTGGAGCAGGATTCTGTGTCTGTGTGTCAGTAAAGTACCTGCACAGGGGGATTATAATAATAAACTTTTTGTGTCATTTCCACAGGTGTGTTTTGGAGAGAACACACACACACACACACACACACACACACACACACACTGAAGCGTCAGAAGGTTGCATTTAAATACTTTAAAAACAAATCCGATCTTTTTGCTGAAAATCATGGAATAAATGTGAGAACCTGTAACAGCAGCAGTGTTTGCAATACATGTAGATAATCTGCAGCAACTATGACCTGGTTTTGGAGGTATTTTAAATCTTACGTCAGATCCTTCATGGATGAGAGAGTTCTGTAAAGGCCGAAGCTAGCATTGAGAAGTGTCTGAATGTTCATCCTCCTCAACACAGCAGACCCGCTATGTACGTTCATAACATTTAAGAAAGACACAACAATGTCAAGCCCGTGTTTAATCATGTTGTCTGTGACCGGGAAGTCCTCAGCAGATGAGTCCAGATAACTCATATCCAACATATTGTATGCTTTAAATGCAATGTGTGTTTAGTCTAAAACAAATGAAGTCATGTGCCTCTCCTCTCTCTGTGTTTCCCTCAGGCTGAAGGAGATCAATATGAGTGAGTACGACGCTGCTATGTACGAGCGGTTAAAGGTACAGGTCCTCCATGGATGGCAGCTCCGTCCTGGTGATGTTCTGTGCAGCTTTCACCACCCTCTGTAGAGCCTTACAGGGCGTTGCAGCTGCCGTCAGGATGCTCTCTATGGAGCACCTGTAGAAGGTCAGGATCCTCTCTATGGAGCACCTGTAGAAGGTCAGGATCCCCTCTATGGAGCACCTGTAGAAGGTCAGGATCCTCTCTATGGAGCACCTGTAGAAGGTCAGGATCCCCTCTATGGAGCACCTGTAGAAGGTCAGGATCCTCTCTATGGAGCACCTGAAGGTCAGGATCCTCTCTATGGTGCACCTGAAGGTCAGGATGCTCTCTATGGAGCACCTGTAGAAGGTCAGGATCCTCTCTATGGTGCACCTGAAGGTCAGGATCCTCTCTATGGAGCACCTGTAGAAGGTCAGGATCCTCTCTATGGAGCACCTGTAGAAGGTCAGGATGCTCTCTATGGTGCACCTGAAGGTCAGGATCCTCTCTATGGTGCACCTGAAGGTCAGGATCCTCTCTATGGTGCACCTGAAGGTCAGGATCCTCTCTATGGAGCACCTGTAGAAGGTCAGGATGCTCTCTATGGTGCACCTGTAGAAGGTCAGGATCCTCTCTATGGTGCACCTGTAGAAGGTCAGGATCCTCTCTATGGAGCACCTGTAGAAGGTCAGGATGCTCTCTATGGAGCACCTGTAGAAGGTCAGGATGCTCTCTATGGAGCACCTGTAGAAGGTCAGGATCCTCTCTATGGTGCACCTGTAGAAGGTCAGGATGCTCTCTATGGAGCACCTGAAGGTCAGGATGCTCTCTATGGAGCACCTGTAGAAGGTCAGGATGCTCTCTATGGAGCACCTGTAGAAGGTCAGGATGCTCTCTATGGAGCACCTGTAGAAGGTCAGGATGCTCTCTATGGAGCACCTGTAGAAGGTCAGGATGCTCTCTATGGAGCACCTGTAGAAGGTCAGGATGCTCTCTATGGAGCACCTGAAGGTCAGGATGCTCTCTATGGAGCACCTGTAGAAGGTCAGGATGCTCTCTATGGAGCACCTGTAGAAGGTCAGGATGCTCTCTATGGAGCACCTGTAGAAGGTCAGGATGCTCTCTATGGAGCACCTGTAGAAGGTCAGGATGCTCTCTATGGAGCACCTGTAGAAGGTCAGGATCCTCTCTATGGAGCACCTGTAGAAGGTCAGGATCCTCTCTATGGAGCACCTGTAGAAGGTCAGGATGCTCTCTATGGAGCACCTGAAGGTCAGGATGCTCTCTATGGAGCACCTGTAGAAGGTCAGGATGCTCTCTATGGAGCACCTGTAGAAGGTGCAGAGTATCCTGGAGTCCATGTTGAACCTCCTCAGCCTGTGGAGGAAGAAGAGCCGCTGTCCAGCTTTCTTGGTGGTGGTTTGAAGAGTCCATGTCAGCTGACTCTCTCCGCCCTAGTCCCATTGATGGCGATGGGGGCGTGTCCCTCTCCCTGCTGCTTCCTGTAATCCACAATCCGCGTCGTCAGCAAACTTCACGATGGTGTTGGAGCTGTGTGACGCCCCTCTTCTTCATGTCTCTTCTACATCAACATGTGTCCCCTCTTCTTCATGTCTCTTCTACATCAACATGTGTCCCCTCTTCTTCATGTCTCTTCTACATCAACATGTGTCCCCTCTTCTTCATGTCTCTTCTACATCAACATGTGTCCCCTCTTCTTCATGTCTCTTCTACATCAACATGTGTCCCCTCTTCCTCATGTCTCTTCTACATCAACATGTGTCCCCTCTTCTTCATGTCTCTACATCAACATGTGTCCCCTCTTCTTCATGTCTCTTCTACATCAACATGTGTCCCCTCTTCTCCATGTCTCTTCTACATCAACATGTGTCCCCTCTTCTTCATGTCTCTTCTACATCAACATGTGTCCCCTCTTCTTCATGTCTCTTCTACATCAACATGTGTCCCCTCTTCTTCATGTCTCTTCTACATCAACATGTGTCCCCTCTTCCTCATGTCTCTTCTACATCAACATGTGTCCCCTCTTCTTCATGTCTCTACATCAACATGTGTCCCCTCTTCTTCATGTCTCTTCTACATCAACATGTGTCCCCTCTTCTCCATGTCTCTTCTACATCAACATGTGTCCCCTCTTCTTCATGTCTCTTCTACATCAACATGTGTCCCCTCTTCTTCATGTCTCTTCTACATCAACATGTGTCCCCTCTTCCTCATGTCTCTTCTACATCAACATGTGTCCCCTCTTCTTCATGTCTCTTCTACATCAACATGTGTCCCCTCCTCTTCATGTCTCTTCTACATCAACATGTGTCCCCTCTTCTACATCAACATGTGTCCCCTCTTCTCCATGTCTCTTCTACATCAACATGTGTCCCCTCTTCTACATCAACATGTGTCCCCTCTTCTCCATGTCTCTTCTACATCAACATGTGTCCCCTCTTTTTCATGTCTCTTCCACATCAACATGTGTCCCCTCTTCTCCATGTCTCTTCTACATCAACATGTGTCCCCTCTTCTACATCAACATGTGTCCCCTCTTCTTCATGTCTCTTCTACATCAACATGTGTCCCCTCTTCTCCATGTCTCTTCTACATCAACATGTGCCCCCTCTTCTTCATGTCTCTTCCACATCAACATGTGTCCCCTCTTCTCCATGTCTCTTCTACATCAACATGTGTCCCCTCTTCTACATCAACATGTGTCCCCTCTTCTTCATGTCTCTTCTACATCAACATGTGTCCCCTCTTCTTCATGTCTCTTCCACATCAACATGTGTCCCCTCTTCTCCATGTCTCTTCTACATCAACATGTGTCCCCTCTTCTACATCAACATGTGTCCCCTCTTCTCCATGTCTCTTCTACATCAACATGTGTCCCCTCTTCTTCATGTCTCTTCTACATCAACATGTGTCCCCTCTTCTCCATGTCTCTTCTACATCAACATGTGCCCCCTCTTCTTCATGTCTCTTCCACATCAACATGTGTCCCCTCTTCTCCATGTCTCTTCTACATCAACATGTGTCCCCTCTTCTACATCAACATGTGTCCCCTCTTCTTCATGTCTCTTCTACATCAACATGTGTCCCCTCTTCTCCATGTCTCTTCTACATCAACATGTGTCCCCTCTTCTACATCAACATGTGTCCCCTCTTCTCCATGTCTCTTCTACATCAACATGTGTCCCCTCTTCTTCATGTCTCTTCTACATCAACATGTGTCCCCTCTTCTCCATGTCTCTTCTACATCAACATGTGCCCCCTCTTCTTCATGTCTCTTCCACATCAACATGTGTCCCCTCTTCTCCATGTCTCTTCTACATCAACATGTGTCCCCTCTTCTACATCAACATGTGTCCCCTCTTCTCCATGTCTCTTCTACATCAACATGTGTCCCCTCTTCTTCATGTCTCTTCCACATCAACATGTGTCCCCTCTTCTACATCAACATGTGTCCCCTCTTCTTCATGTCTCTTCCACATCAACATGTGTCCCCTCTTCTCCATGTCTCTTCTACATCAACATGTGTCCCCTCTTCTACATCAACATGTGTCCCCTCTTCTTCATGTCTCTTCTACATCAACATGTGTCCCCTCTTCTTCATGTCTCTTCTACATCAACATGTGTCCCCTTTGGATTTGGATTTTTCTCTTGTTTTAAGAAGGCTAATTGGGCAAGACAATATTTAAAATATTATGGTATAGCCATTTAATTGTATCGTATATTTTCATTTACACAAAACTATTTTGTCCAACACACCCAGCAGCTTCCTGGGTTCTTGCTTATTGTTCTCTCGTCCAATCAGGACGCTCCTTGGGCACAGCGCCCTCTCCTTCCTGGGGTCGTTTTAGGTCATCTCGACATTAAGGAATACAATCTAGGTGAACCTGGCCGACAGAACATAAGAAGTTGAGACGTCATAAAATTGGTAGATAACAATGAGTTGACCGAATACAACCCCAGTGGGGCAGGAAGGAGGGGGCGCGGTCTCTTAGGAGCATCCTGATTGGCTGATAAGCAAGACCATATTGGGGAGTGGTGGGAAAAATCCAGGATGTGATGTTTTCTCCATTTCATTATTAAGGTTACATTTTCCTCCCTTTGTTTGAGCTTCTGAAGGGAAATGGGGTTGATGCATCAAGTGTGTGTGTGTGTGTGTGTGTGTGTGTGTGTGTGTGTGTGAGTGTGTGTGTGTGTGAGTGTGTGTGTGTGTGTGTGTGTGTGTGTGACGAGAGGAAAATCCTGCAGCATGTGACTTTGATTACAGAGCAGCGACACTGAGACTCACTCTATTATTCTCCTGTCCAGGTGTGAAGCTCTATTTGAATATGTGGTGGTGTGTGTGTGTGTGTGTGTGTGTGTGTCTAGGAGTGTGTGTGTGTGTGTTTTCCATCCAGGTGTTTGCAGCCACGCCACCGTTGGCTTTGAACACGAACGTTGCTTCTTGTTTGTTTTGGTCCTTTGAGCCCCGGGCGTCTTTCCCTCGGTGAGGATAATGGAGATTATACCAAGTCATCGTCTTTTCTATCACACACACACACACACACACACACACACACACACACACACACACACACACACACACACACACACACACACAGGTGCCTTTAATACACTCATAGTGTATTGTTTCCGCCCCTTCAGTCTCCCTGAGGAAACCCCCTTTATCTCTCAACAAAGAACCGGCGTGCCAAAAGTGAACACCTGTGCACGTGTGTATCAAGAGCAGGAGATCAGTGTTAGCTGGCCAAAGGAATCTCAGAGCGTTCCAGTCAAAGGAAGAAAGGTCGACTTCTTTGCCAGAAAAGGACTCAGCCGAGAGGTGTCTCAACTTTATTCTCAAACGCTTGATAAAGACACATCCAACTTCTTCTCAGTGCCAGAAGGGGAAGTAACTCTCTGCTGTGATACTTCTAATTCAACACATGCATTACTTCTGCTGTACAATATGTATATTCAACATGGTTTCCATTTACACATGTGTTTCAATGTGGTTTGATTTAGCGTTAGTGGATGGAAAGGTGATAGATGTTGGCGTTGAGACCTTTGTGCACCATTGGCCATAAGCTCTTTTAAATACACTAATACTGTAAATGTTGTTGTCGGTAATGTTGCAATTCAATCTGTCTGTACCTCCCCCTCGTTTCACAATCTGCACCTCCAGGGTCTCAGACACATTCTGAGAG
>CADEHL010000056.1:0-17500 GCA_902827135.1 Harpagifer antarcticus
ACTAGAAGATTTCAATTGTGCAATTTTCCAAACTCACATTGGTTTCTCATACAGCATCTCTGTATAGTATCTGTATTCACTCTCTGTCCTAAACTGCTTGTTGGAGCTCCTGCCCCCCCACCCCCCTCCCTGAGACAGTGAGACAACCGCGAAACCCAGCCCGAAACACACACACACTGGATGGGAGTTTGTGTGTGCCCAGGCTGAGTGTCTCGCCGACCCCACGCCAGTGAGCCAGCTCACATGTCCGCTCCTCACAGCAGCGAGCCTCACAACGTCCCACTGTGTGTGGTGTGTGTTGTGTGTGTGTGTGTGTGTGTGTGTGTGTGGTGTGTGTGTGTGTGTGTTGGTGTGTGTGTGTGGTGTGTGGTGGTGTGTGTGTGTGTGTGTGTGGTGTGTGTGTGGTGTGTGTGTGTGTGTGTGTGTGTGAGGAAGTCTGCGGATTGGTCCAAAGGTGACGGCTCTGCGGACGTCACTATACCCAAGCAGTAAACAATGGAAAAAGAGAAATGTCCAACGAGGCGTTCTGGGGCAGCACAGACAGGTCTTCTCTGTGTTAGAGTGTTACTCGCTACAGGGTGCACTTTGAGGGTTTGTGACTCTGCAGACCGTTTACATGCAGAACAACCTTCATAACACAAGGGGACGGGTAATCACCAGAAAAGCATGACATGGGACCTTTAAATAAAAGTACAAAAGTATTGGTATCTAAATATACTATAAAGTACCATAACTAAAAGTACTTGTTATGCAGGATGGCCATTTTGTATAGGCTATATCACTTGTTGAGGATGAACTGGTGATTTATTAATGTAAATATCTTTTTTGTGTTGCAGTTAAGGTAGAGTTAACTTTAATGAGTTTGACAGATATCTCAATGGTACGTCATAATCTATTATTAGATTTGTATTGTATATACATTGTATGGGCCTGCAAAGGAACTAAGGCTATCAGATGAATGTAGTGGAGTAAAAACATACAATATTTGCCTCCAAAATATGGCAGAGTAGAAGTATAATGCATCAAATGGAAACACTCAAGTACAAGTACCTCTTAACTTGTAATATTTGATTAAATGTACTTCATTGTGCACTTATTTTGTATATTTCTTTTATTTATATGTTGAATGTGCAATGACTTGCTGCTGTGACAGAACAATTTCGCAAACTGGGATCAACAACGTAAATCTAAACTAATGTGATCACATTTCATAAAATACACGTGAGGATTTGAACAAGTTTGACGAACAAATCTCGACATCAGTCACCTGTTTCCACTCCGAATGTCCGTACATTACTGCAGAGGGAACTTTGGGGGGGGGGGGCATGAGGGACATGAGTGTGAATGTCAGCCAGGAAGCAGGTCGCCAGCGCTGGATCAAAAATGTAAGAAAACACAGCTGGGAAGCAACGAGGGAGAGAGGATGATGAAGATAGAGAAGAGGAAGGGAAAGTGCAATGAGATTTGAAGAGACAGGGAGGATTAGCAGCAGATGATACATAGAGCACAGAAATCAATGTGAGATGTCATGATAGAATGTATTTATTGACCTCTGCAGCGACCTAGAGGGGTCCGGAGACCTCAGCCCATTATGTGTATTGGCACAAGCCGCTGCACATTACCATGCTGATGATATGTATTTATATGCGTTTCTGGAGTTGTTCTGCTCACAGGGTCCTGTTTGAGTTGGCGAGGCTCCGCGTGGACCATCTGGCGCTCCTCGGGTTCTGGTCTGAAGAACCGGACAGAACCTGAGCACGCTCTGCAAACAGTCCAGGAATATTTCCCCCTGATCCATAATTCATGCAGCTATGACTGAGCTGTGAAGCTGCGGTTAGGATACACTGCTGGAGGCGTGATGACAAAACACGGCTGGAGATTTCTTAGTTTTCCTTGAAACATTTCCCTGAAAACAGAGCGTTCACCTCTGCAGCACGGCGTTGCTGACTTATTGATTTACTGCCACGTATTCAGGATGTTTCTTAAAGCTGTTCTCGCTTTTATGGATCTGTTTCTTCAACAGAAAGTCAGATGATTCATGACAGAGACGGTCTTTATCTTGTGACATAGTAAGTCCTTCAAAATGTGTTATTTAGTAATATTCCAGTTGAGTTATTTTCCACAGTGTTTTCCATGCCTCGTTTTTTTATTCAATTATACAATTAGAAGACTTCACGGTGTGCATTGGGAATCTGTTTTAATGCATCACATATGGTTGGACTTCCAGTTGTAATCTTCTGGAGAAATGATGCGTGAACATGTGTTAAAGTTAACATCCATCATGGTCTCAGTATTTCCAATACACGGCGCACCAAGCTTAGTCACCAGAAATATGCCAATTCAAATGTCTATTACTGTCATTTCTAAACTACTAGAGTATAAACTTAAATAAGGAATTACAAAGGCTGATCAAGCTCCAAAAACCTTAGTTTTAAAATGATGCAGGGGAACCAAAGTGCTCAAACCTTGAATGCTTGAATCCTACATATCCCATAAAACCATTAGAGGATGACGCTTTGACTAATGGACCGCTCATTTCCAAAAATGCAACTAATACCATCTTTCTAGTCCCTGTCTAGTAAACAGTCGTGTCTTTAAACTCAATATTACATGGCTTAGTTGAATACTCGATTCTGATTGGTCAATTTGGACATTTCAGAGGTTGTTAATACTCGCTAACACACCGCTGCTAAGGAGAACAGACCGTTACTAAGGAGGATCAAGCGAGTCATCAATCCACAGAAGGTGAATTTTAGGTCAGATGTGGACAACATTTTTCTCTATCAAAAACACGGTGAAATACTTTTTGAATACTAAATGTATATTGTTGGGAGAGGGAAACTTTGGATGCATGTTGGCTAAACCGTCTCATTGTTTAAAGACTGGTTCATGGAAAATAAACTGTGAACAGACGTGGACAGTTACAGAAACCTCCATCATTAGGCGCTTTCACACCAGAGTTATTTTCCCCGTACTTTTCCCGTTTAGTTCCGATAGATTCCCAACTCCGGGGACTTCCGGCCGGGGACTCCGGGTGGCAGTATACGCCGTGAAGTGCTTTGCGGCCTGCCAGTAAACCCAAAGCAGAAGAAGAGAAGAAAAGAAAAGAAGAAGAAGAAGAAGAAGAGAATAAGACGAAGAAGAAGAAGAAGAGAAGAAAAGAAGAAGAAGAAAGAAGAGAAGAAGAAGAAGAAAGAAGAAGAAAGAAGAGAATCCTACCTCAGGGACTTATTCCGGTGTGAACGCTATCGGCTCTTAGTTCCATGGGGGAACTAAGAGCTGGGAACTAAGAGCTGGGAACTAAGTGCTGGGGACTAAGTGCTGGGAACTAAGTGCTGGGGACTAAGTGCTGGGAACTAAGAGCTGGGAACTAAGAGCTGGGAACTAAGTTCTGGGAACTAAGAGCTGGGAACTAAGAGCTGGGAACTAAGAGCTGGGGACTAAGAGCTGGGAACTAAGAGCTGGGAACTAAGAGCTGGGTACTAAGAGCTGGGTACTAAGAGCTGGGTACTAAGAGCTGGGGACTAAGAGCTGGGAACTAAGAGCTGGGAACTAAGTGCTGGGGACTAAGAGCTGGGAACTAAGTGCTGGGAACTAAGAGCTGGGAACTAAGAGCTGGGAACTAAGAGCTGGGAACTAAGTGCTGGGAACTAAGAGCTGGGGACTAAGAGCTGGGAACTAAGAGCTGGGGACTAAGAGCTGTGAACTAAGAGCTGGGAACTAAGAGCTGGGACCTAAGAGCTGGGAACAAAGAGCTGGGAACTAAGAGCTGGGGACTAAGAGCTGGGAACTAAGAGCTGGGAACTAAGAGCTGGGAACTAAGAGCTGGGAACTAAGAGCTGGGACCTAAGAGCTGGGAACAAAGCTGGGAACTAAGAGCTGGGACCTAAGAGCTGGGAACTAAGAGCTGGGGACTAGAGCTGGGACCTAAGAGCTGGGACCTAAGAGCTGGGGACTAAGAGCTGGGACCTAAGAGCTGGGACCTAAGAGCTGGGAACTAAGAGCTGGGAACTAAAAGCTGGGACCTAGAGCTGGGAACAAAGAGCTGGGAACTAAGAGCTGGGACCTAAGAGCTGGGGACTAAGAGCTGGGACCTAAGAGCTGGGACCTAAGAGCTGGGAACTAAGAGCTGGGAACTAAGAGCTGGGACCTAAGAGCTGGGAACAAGAGCTGGGAACTAAGAGCTGGGACCTAAGAGCTGGGAACTAAGAGCTGGGACCTAAGAGCTGGGAACTAAGAGCTGGGAACTAAGCTGGGGACTAAGAGCTGGGAACTAAGAGCTGGGAACTAAGAGCTGGGAACTAAGAGCTGGGTACTAAGAGCTGGGTACTAAGAGCTGGGGACTAAGAGCTGGGAACTAAGAGCTGGGACTAAGTGCTGGGACTAAGAGCTGGGAACTAAGTGCTGGAACTAAGAGCTGGGAACTAAGAGCTGGAACTAAGAGCTGGGAACTAAGTGCTGGGAACTAAGAGCTGGGGACTAAGAGCTGGGAACTAAGAGCTGGGGACTAAGAGCTGTGAACTAAGAGCTGGGAACTAAGACTGGGACCTAAGAGCTGGGAACAAAGCTGGGAACTAAGAGCTGGGGACTAAGAGCTGGGAACTAAGAGCTGGGGACTAAGAGCTGTGAACTAAGAGCTGGGAACTAAGAGCTGGGACCTAAGAGCTGGGAACAAGAGCTGGGAACTAAGAGCTGGGACCTAAGAGCTGGGAACTAAGAGCTGGGGACTAAGAGCTGGGACCTAAGAGCTGGGACCTAAGAGCTGGGGACTAAGAGCTGGGACCTAAGAGCTGGGACCTAAGAGCTGGGAACTAAGAGCTGGGAACTAAAAGCTGGGACCTAAGAGCTGGGAACAAAGAGCTGGGAACTAAGAGCTGGGACCTAAGAGCTGGGACCTAAGAGCTGGGGACTAAGAGCTGGGAACTAAGAGCTGGGGACTAAGAGCTGGGAACTAAGAGCTGGGGACTAAGAGCTGTGAACTAAGAGCTGGGAACTAAGAGCTGGGACCTAAGAGCTGGGAACTAAGAGCTGGGACTAAGCGCGGCAAAACTTGGTGTGAAAGCGGCTAGTGCTGCCGCCATTTTACCTTTTTTTAGCAGACACAGCAGTTTGTTATTCTTAGTGGAATCAGTTTTAAAGCAATTATCCGTCATATAACTTCCATGTGTAACAAACTGGCTGATTATTTTGATTATCCTCCAATTAAATGTAATGGGATTTTCACAGTTATTATTACTCATGTCATTGATTAAATGTGATCATTGGTGCATTTAAGTGTTGTTGTAAAGCTAATTTAAATCATTTGATATGCTTTTGTTGGACCTATATTTGAATGCAAATGTTTATTATAGTTGATTTATATTTAGTTTGAGCTCGTTATCTGAATCTGTGAAGTAACGAGAGCTGACAGATAAATGTAATGGAGTAAAATGGAGCATAAAATGGAAATACTCAACATTTAACTTGAGTATTTCCATGTTATACTTGCATCTTACTGAAATACTGTATCGAGTAAATGTGCTCTGTTACATCCCACAGATGCTTTCACAGATGGGTTTAAAATAAATGCACGAAAAACGCATCCAACAAAAACAAAATTAAATTAATTTAAAAATGAAATGGAAAAATGAAATGCTTGTAGATACAACAACAACAACAACAACAACACAACAACAACACACAACAGAGCACTTGAGTGTGTCTAGTCTCAGAGTAATGAAACATCAGATGCACGAACACACACACTCTCCCAACTAAACGACTTCGCTCAAAAGCTTCCCTTAAATGTGTCCGTGGGTCCTTGATTCTGTGATGAATGAACAGCGTATTAGTCGGCCTTAAGTGCAGACAGGAGGCTGAGTCAAACACAGAAGAAAAAGACGACGACTCACTCTGAGGTTCATCTCGAGCTGATTTACGGCGGTCGAAAGCTCAAAGAGTGATTCGCCAGAACATCTGAGCTTTGAGAGCGAGCAGAAAAGGGGCAACGGGTTCCTTTCCCCTTCTTTTCCCACCCCCTCCTCCAGCTCGCTGTTAAATATGCAGATACAGCAGCGCATGAGGCTGCTCGCGGGTTTGTTGCAAGAATTGGGTCAGCGGCGACGTCACAGCGCTTTAAAGCGAGGCAGGGTTTCTTTAGAGAGTCCCAGTGAAGGTCTGGCAGCTCAGGAGGAGCAGAGATGTGTCTGCAGCCGAACGGTGCTCCTCAAAACAGGAGGGTTGATGCTACTGAGCAGCGTTCAGGTCTAAAGGAGCAGGTTTCTGATGTGTCTGATCAGGGGCGTTTCCTGGACCTGGAACATTCGGGGCTTAGCCCACAGTTCATTAAGGTACATTAAAGTACATTAAGGTTCATTAAGGTACATTAAGGTACATTAAGGTTCATTAAGGTACATTAAGGTACATTAAGGTACATTAAGGTACATTAAGGTTCATTAAGGTACATTAAGGTACCGGGCGCTACAGTGGAATGTTCTACTGCGACACTCCCCCACACACACACAGTACACCCGCGACTGTTACAATGGAGGCTCGATAATCAGCTCACGGCATATAGGTGTAAGCAGGGGTAAAGTGCTATTTTTATAAGTGGATCGTGGACCTAACCTCCTCTAGGGGAGTCCTCACCTCCTCTAGGGGGGTCCGGGGGCACGTTTTCCCCGGGAAGATTTTGTTATTGAAGTGAAAAGCATCAATCTGGTGCACTTTTGAAAGCAACATTAAGAGATCTATGGATACATCTCTCAACACGCAGATGAAACAGATTACTTTATGGATATTTTACAATCACTCCCGTGTGACTGTGTAATGTAAGGTAGCTTCTAGCTTCATGGCGAACAGTAAGTCACATTTCCCAGAGCTTTCTTTGAAATCCCCAGGTAACACTAAAAAACATTACATTTAGATTGTATGACCAAAGTGTTATTTAATATATCTGGCTAGCTATAGCTACTTGCTAACGGTTTAGCTTTACCCCCGCGATTCAAAGTAACGTCAACGTAGCTGTAATTTATGACTTTGCTTACATGTTCGCATAACTTGGAAGTTTACTGACATTTACATACCTTGTTCACCTGGCTCAGGTGGTGGCTCTGGGGTTGTTGTGTGAGCCACACTTGAGAATTGCCGTCTTTTTTAAGAAAACATTTTCTTATGTCCATCTTCAAAAACTCCGAGTCCGACTGGACAGTTAAACATTGTCACAGCTCACAGGATAGGTACCTGTCAGCCAATAAGGACACGTTTATGTCCATGCAACTCTCTGATTGGTCTGGTGTCTTGCCTCTGTTTGCATTCACTGAACACGGGAAATTACAATCCTGCTGTGCCTCTCTAGTGTCATGATGAGGTTCAAGTAAAGCACGGTTTAATGTTAATGTATTATATTATTGAGGGAGAATGATACTGATACTGTTTCTGATGTGTCTGATACTGTTTCTGATGCGTCTGATACTCTCCGTCAACACATCCTTAGTGAGGTCAGAAATGTATTACATTTTTTTATTAGAGCGCTTTTACAGGTGCTCAAAGCGCTTTACAATTACACATTACACATATTAGACATGTAACGCCCCGTCCACACAGCAGCCTTTAAAAGAATCTTCCAACGCTTCTCTGCCCATTCACTTTGAATGGGGATGACGTCACATTGCCTCGCTTTTGGCCGAACTGCATTGTGGGGAAGCAAAGCGGAGATTTCCAGGATTTTCAGGATTCAAAAGTTCAGCAATGTTCAACTTTTGAAGCTGAGCTGGAAGCGTCAGCCAATCAAATCCCGTTTATGCAATCTGACGGTACAAGCGCTAGCCAATCAAACAGGGAGAGCCAGACGGCAGTTAATTTCCTCATATTCCAAACAAGAAATTACGTTAGCAAATCACCCGGTTCTTTACGACCAGAACTATTAACGGGATACAAACCGGAGGAAGCAGGCATGGAGGGAGGTGGCAGAGACAGTGGGTGAAACTGGAAGGTTTTCACCTGTTTGGGGAGTTTATATATATATATATATATATATATACAACCCAGTCTCATGGCATTTCTGGAGAAAATTTGTAGATCACGTGACATAGACGCCAGCCATTGGAATGAATGGTGAAAAAAATGGGGTTTGTCCATGGTGTAGTCCAAACGATAGCTGGGGATTCTGGGTAGTGTAGTGTCTTTTGCCATCCTTTACTCTGAAAAAATATTTGTTTCTCCGAATCGAAGGGGAAAAATACAAAAGCATTGCACACAATTTAAACCAATCAATGTTGTGTAATTAACAAGGATAATCTGGTGTTTTTTAGTCGATGAGTAGTGCAGATATCACGGTAAAATCAATCCACAGTAAGGGGAATACTTACTTCTGGGTGTACAATTCTCCGTTATCCAATGGGAATGGACGCTCACATTGCCTTTAAGGGTAGCCGACACAAACGAATGCCGTGCTTCCATGAGCGTCATTACCAGTAGAAATACATTGCTTTTAAAATCGTGCTGTGCAACACGAAAAAATAAAATCCCCGGGGTTTTTTGCTTTGTGTGTCGGGGGCGGGAGATTCATGTGATTGGTTGTTGGTCATGTTGCTCGCAAAAAATCCCCAAGCTCAAGGACTCGCCCAGCTCCAAGATTTTCAAGATTTTTTCAAAGCTGCTGTGTGGACGGGGCGTAAGAGTCATTACTGTGGACATTACCCACATTTCATTTAGATCATGCTTTTATCCAAATGACTTCCAATAAGGGCAATACAAACTCAGATCCTGCAGGAACATTAGCTTTAAAACAGTACTTTTACTTTTAGTACGTTAAGTATTTTTGGTTTCCAATGCTTATCTACTTGTTAGTAAGATTTTGAATGCAGGACTTTCTTCTTGTAAAAGTAAAAGGAATGTGTTCTTTGTGAGAGTGTTTGATGATGTGTTTGTGTGCATTTGAGCAAATGACAGGAAGCAGCTGAGTTAGAGTAGAGAATGAGATTGTGTCTGACATCCTCAGCTGTCTTCAGAGAGCAGAGATATGGACAGAGAGCAGAGATAAGTGGAGCGTAAATGTTTCTTTAGCACATCATATATTCTGGCCTATCGCTACGCATTTCACCCTCCTCTATCTCCTCCATCTCGACACACACCACACACAGGCAGGAACACAACATGGAGCCCTCAGACATATTGAGCAAATTAAGCGTCGATAAAGGTGAAATGTTGCAGTTAAGATGCTATCAGCCTGCTGAAGTCTCCTCAGGAGTCACCCCAGAAACCATGAGAAGCTTTTTCCTTGTATCATGAGTGAGTTGAGCGTTTTATGGCATGGCTCTCATGTAAAAATGTATCCGTGATAGGGTCATTTAACTCAGTTATCATTAAATATGGACATTCAAGGAGATTTACCATACAATCTGCACATTTTCCTGTCAAATATATGCCTTGTAAATTAAACTTTCGATTTGTAAAGACATCGCGAGACAACATCGTTGATTGAAGACATTGATTTTTGACCTTGGGATCAATCCTCGTAAAGTGGACCTATTATGCTATATTGGAAACATATATTGTAGGGCCATACCTATACAGATCACCCGTTGTAGCCATGCCTCATACTGCTCATACCCCCTGCTGATTCTGCTGCTAGCCCTTTGTAGCGTCACGCAGCTTTCCCCTGCTACCGGGAGATCTCAGCTAAACGCTGCGGTGATTTAAATGCCATGTTATGCTCCTAACAACTTCAAGCTTTATTTCTGAAACAGTATGGAGCTCAAACCTTTCTCTCTCGCAGGGTTTGCCACAAGGACATTACGTTGCACATATTCTCTCCAGTACAGCGTTAGCTCCATGGCTACCTCTGAGTGTTAGCATGCTTGCTAATGTAAACACACAACATATTACTCCCAAAACACGCCGTGCATTGTTTCTGAAACAGCCAGGGTTGGGTTGTAACGGAATACATGTATTACTGTATTCAGCTCGCGTTACATTTGAAAAACGAGTAATCTGATTACAGTTACTTTCGTAAACCTGAAGTGAATACATTTTGGATTACTTATTGGAATTATTGGTGGAAAAGTTTCCTCACGACATTTTAATATTCAATACTAAAGGTACAGCCGAATCATCACAGCCCACAAAACCTATTACCGCCACATATGGACCAAAAAAGCGTTTCAAAAGAAATTGCGGGTCCGCTCGCTAAGTGAAACAATAACAACGAAACATGGAGGAACAAAAGTCTGTGTTTAAATTGTGTGTGTGTGTGTGTGTGTGTGTGTGTGTGTGTGTGTTGTGTGTGTGTGTGTGTGTGTGTGTGTGTGTGTTGTGTGGTGTGTGTGTGTGTGGTTAAAACACATCAGCCTGCGGTCGCTCTTTAGCCCTATGAATCTGAAGGTAAACACAGTGAAGGCTGTGCGTGAAAGGCGGTGCGTGAAAGGCGGTGCGTGAAAGGCACTGCGCGCTCCTCTTCTCAGAGGCGGAGTTAACCCTCCCGCTGCCTCCTGGTGCTGCAGAGATTTCATGAAGTGAAGGAGGTTTTCCTTCTATCAAACAGCTGTGGGCAGCAGATACTGTGAGAGTCACAGACATGAATACATAGATCAAGGCAGACTGGTGCACACACTCTCCTGTTTTGCCAATCCGGTGCTTAAACAAATATAGCTCTAAACCCCTGGCCGAAATGTCCTTAAAATGTCCTGCCAACACTGGCAGGACAGAAGGCGACACGCCCGTTCTAAGCCGTGTCCTCACTCCTCACATCCCAAGCTGCATCCCCAAAAAGTGTATTATGTTGTTGCATCGTTTCAGATGTTATTTTCAGTTGTGCTCTTGATAAGCCATTAAAACAGTAAAAACACGTTCAGTTTCCTTTTGCTTTTTTGTGTCTCCTGTTCACCAAAACATACCCAACTATCTGTGATGGAAAAAGAAAGTAATCCAAAAGTAATCTAAAAGTAATCTGATTACGTAAGACACGTAACTGTAACTGTATTCGGATTACTTTCAGAGCCATGGAATCAGTCATCAGTAACTGATTACATTTACAAAGTAACCCTCCCACCCCTGGAAACAGCACACAGCTTGTGTTTACCGCTAGAACAGTGCCATGATATGTATTATATAACAACTTTACTCTAAGCCTCCAGCGGACATCCTGCTGAATACACAGACACAGCTGCGAGAGACGATTCAGCTAGACGACTGTATACGGAGACGATAGGTTGGGACGGGTCACGTGTGCCGGAGACGATAGGTTGGGACGGGTCACGTGTGCCGGAGACGATAGGTTGGGACGGGTCACGTGTGCCGGATGTCGCCAATGACGTCATAGGAGCGAAAATTCTAGATCTGCTTGTTAGCACCCCCGTTTTGTTTTGGATAGAAAAGAGAGAGGGTTTTGTTTTCGGACACTTTGTGAGTTCCCTGACACACCGGGGAAACATGGTAGGTCCCCTTTAAGTTCCCAGTTCTCCAACGTGAAAGAGTGCATTTAATAATTGAACCACCACTTTTTAAATAAAACTCTAACCCTAAAAAAAGCTGTAATGAACACTATGTTTGGAAAATACGAAATAATCAACGGCTGCAACAAACAATTAATGTCCTTGGTGTCCGCAATAAATCTGCAGATTTTTTTTCTCCCAGTATCTCAAAGTCCAAGGTTATGTCTTTAAATCTCTTAGTTTCAGTCCATAACCCATACATACAGTACTTCCACTATAAAACAAAGAAAAGGCGGAACATTTGAGAGGCATAAAAAGTAACTTATCTAAACAGTTGTCAATGGACCAATTGATCAGGTGACTTATTGTTGCAGCTCCACTGGAAATGCATCAACGGCCTGTGTTCATCAGACCGAAACTGGTCCCATATTGACATCCTCCTCTAACCTCAGGTGGCCTCAGTAGATTAAAAGCCGGCGATGAGACATTTCCCCACATCTGTCAGCCTGAAACAAACAGAGTTGAAATGACAACTTTCTAAACAACGGATGTGTTTCGTGATTTCTCAAACGATCACCTCCTACCATGTGTTGTACCTTTTCCGGCACTTATGCAGAACTCCATCAATCTCCCTCTCAGGATCTGTATCTGATTACATGCAGCCTGTGGGTTGTGATGGATTATGGCCTGTGTCAACATAGCGCCTACTTCTGGCATAAAGAGAACGATCCCAGACCAAGTTTTATTGTTTCTGTGATGATGATATCTTGACAACATATCACTGCTGGTGTATGTCTAGCAATAGCATCTCCATCTTGGACTTTTAATATCTATGTGCTACTATAGGCTTATATTCGTTAGAGTGTTTTACTATAAGCACCAACCAAAAGATTCTTGCTCTCACACTTTGTCTGAATGAGCTTCACCACTATAAAAGTACAACGCTCTTTACGGCAACAACTAGTGTCCGCACGACCGATCTGCTCTAAGAAATTGGGTTTTCAGTCTTTGTTTTGACATGTTCAGTCTCGAAGACAAGGTCAAAAACTCATACAGTGACATCGCTACGGCTTTTCTGGGAAGTTTAAATAGTTCAGAGAAGAAGAGCAGCTGCACCAAAACAGCGGTGGGCTCAGAGAAAAATATGCTGAGTGAAACGCTTTTTATCGACACGGCCGAATGCAACGCGACACACTCAACTCAACATTGCAAACATTTGAAATAAGAAGCTGGCGTTCAGAAAAAGCTGCTACAGACGACAGGGGCCCCTTAGGGAGTCAGCATGTCGTACAGTTGCTTAAAAACGGCTCCCTAACTTAGAAATGTGGGCTACATATGGGGCTAAGTGGGTGTGAAAGAGAATGTTAATCAGTGGGATGCTTTTGTCTGCCACTGAGGGTGGAGTTGCGTGTGTGTGTGTGTGTGTGTGTGTGTGTGTGTGTGTGTGTGTGTGTGTGTGTGTGTGTGTGTGTGTGTGTGGGAATGCTTGCTTCCATATGTTGCTACGCTCTGCAGGGGGCCATGTCAGGACGTCGTTCACCAACAGCTGGAAGAGACCAACTGTGCAGGAAACACAGCGGTGGGTCGCAGCCCATCGTCACACAGCCGGACTGAACCATTTTGCAATAATCTAGTGTGGTGAACCTGGACGTCCTCTTCAATCACGCCCAACCACAGTCATTCTTTCAGAGGACACCGTGTGGAGCTGACTGTAATAACTCCAACGCTTGAAGAGCTCCAGGACTACAAAGCCGGCTCGATTGTAAGGTTTCTGAGCCGCAGTGTTTGTGTTTCTCATTTGAGGTCTCACGGCACCTCTGTTGTTTCCCCGACTCAGACTGCAAGGAATCTGGGTGTGATCCTAGATAACAACCTGTCCTTCACTGCAAACATCGCTGCTACAACCCGCTGCTGCAGATACACACTTTACAACATCAGGAAGATTCGTCCCCAGCTGACCCAGAAAGCCACGCAGATTCTGTTCCAGGCTCTCGTCACCTCACGCCTAGACTACTGCAACTCCCTCCTGGCTGGTCTACCTGCATGTGCCATCCGACCTCTGCAGCTCATCCAGAATGCAGCGGCTCGTCTGGTCTTCAACCTTCCAAAATGTTCCCACACCACGCCGCTCCTCCGCTCCCTTCACTGGTTCCCGGTAACTGCTAGAATCCACTTCAAGACAATGGTACTTGCGTACCATGCTGCGAATGGATCTGGCCCTTCCTACATCCAGGACATGGTTAAACTGTACACCCCAGCACGTGCACTCCGCTCTGCATCAGCCAAACGGCTCGCTGCACCCTCGCTGCGAGGGGGACCCAAGTTCCCATCAGCAAAAACACGTGGGTTTGCTATCCTGGCTCCAAGATGGTGGAATGAGCTCCCCATTGACATCAGGACAGCAGAAAGCTTACACACCTTCCAGACTGAAAACTCATCTCTTTCGACTCCACTTCGAGCGATAGAATTACTAACAAGGCACTTATATACTAATAAAGGACTGGCTTATCTATAGCCAGCTGAGTAGCACTTGAAATGTTTGGCTCTATGAAACCTGATGTACTTTATGATTCTGTTTTCTTCAAGGTTGTGTCTTCCTGGTCGATTGTACTTATTGTAAGTCGCTTTGGATACAAGCGTCAGCCAAATGCAATGTAATGTAATGTTTGTAACAAGGTGAGTCAGATGGGAAATATTGGGAACTCCCCCCGCGCTGAGGCACTTGTCTCGTAAATCTAGTGTCCCCCCTGTCATTCTCCGACTCTTTTAGCTCTCCCATTGGTGACATTCAGTCTCTCCAAACCCTTGAGAGACTGCGCTCATTACTATTTATTCCTCTTTGTCTTTGCTTCACGACATTTCCCTTCAGTCTCCCTGGAGTTCAAGTCCCAACACAGCCACCAGTTGTTTATTTACCCCAAAATTCACAAAAACATTACAAACCAAAAATCCCAATAGCTAGGCCAATAAAACAGGTCAACACAAAAGAACTGAAATCAATAAAACAGCAAGAAAATAAGGTGTTAACTGAACAAACCTCAGTGACATGAGAACAGGGTGGCTTGGGCAAACCAAATAACACAGAAGGGGTTACTAACATCGTCACAATGCAAAGTTAATTGACCAAGGCCAAACCCCCCTCTGATATTAAAGCACTTGGTTTGGCCCAATTGGCTGCTGTAAAACCTGACCCATCAAATAATAATAATAATCTGAAATTGAAGTGTTCATTGCACCGTTTAACAAAATAAAGAATATATATATGTGGTTATTATTGACATATATGATTTGTTTTTGTATGTTATTTGATACATCAGGCGCTTATGGGAATGTATTGAACAAAACAATGTCTCTTTTTGAAACTAATATTGAGTTACATTTGGAAGTATTTGAACATTTCAAATGATTTTCTTCTGTTTATTTTAAACAGGCACCGATTGGCTGCTTCAAGGATTTGAGTTGAATCAGCCTTCCAGTGCTCGAACGTGCCGTCGAATCTAAACAATGTGGGGTTGAAGGTAAATATACAGCTTAGACTGCAACTGAAATATACCTGTGTCGAATCTAATGGAGTTGAGTGCATTAACATCTCGTTCACCCTCATCTTCTCCTATCTGTCTGCAGCGTCGAAGAGTGTCACACTTCCTCCTCCGTGGAGTTTCCCTCCACAGAGCTGTCTTCAAACAAAACACTTTAGATCAGGAAATAATTAGCACCTTGCTCGGTGCTTAGAAACAAATCTCAGTGTTGCTCAAAATGTGGGAACAGTCAAAGATGTTCTTTAGTAACAGAAACAAACTTCTTATGTGAATCACTTTCACACATCCTCTAGGTTCCCACCAGGTCCCTCGGAAGCTCCCACTTATTATATTTCTCATTGCATGTGTTTAAAGTTCAACTGAACAGTTTGCAAAAGCGATTTCAGTGAATCAGTAAACTTGTATTAAATTCATTCACATGTAATAACAGTTTAGTGTTGTATTGCATGTAAGCGTTCAGTTTGATGACTGGATTGAAACAATATCTCTGTTCACGGGTATTTCAAATAGTTTGTAACATTATTAGTTTAGGAAACATGTGCTAAAATTAACAAGCTAGTCTAACTGGCTTATACTTTCATACTTGTTTAAAACAATTGATCACGAGCCCTGGTAACCCTAAATGGCTGCTTAATGTATTTCAAGACAACACCACATATATGAAAAAGTACAACCATTTTTAGTTTCTGAGTGATTGGTAAAGACAAAGAAAATGAAAATAACAGTTTAGTGTCGTATTGGATGTAAGCATTAAGTTTGATGACTGGATTGAAACAATATCTATGTTGACAGGCATTTAAAATAGATTGTAACATTATTACAACCCGTGCTAAAATAAGAGAAATAAGGCTAACTAGCTTATACTTTCAAAAATGTTTTAAGACTTAATCACTAGCGACCATAACTCTATATTGCTGCTTCCAAACTGCACCACATGTAGTTGCTCACTCCTAGTAAGTGGTTGAAACTGAAAGATGTGACGCTGTCTAACTAAAACAGCTATTCCATGTAAACTAGCTCCCATTCACGGAGCCTCCTCTGAATCAGCTCGAGGCCCTTTGGGAAGAACCATCTCCCACTTTGAATGCCCCTTAGTTAGAATGAAAACAAAGAACCGGAGTGAATGGCTTTTTAGTACGCACAGAATATTTTCATCTGAGGTTTGGCTGACGATCGCTAAGAAGTTGCTGCATTTTTCGATACTTTAATCGAATACAGAGAGTGTGTTTTCGAGTCTTGAAAATCATTTGTGAGTCGTTTAATCGGCAACACTGACGATGGTTTGCTTACATCAGAACAGCTTGAATCTGAGACGCTGTTTTCTCAAGTTTTAGTCAAGTCAGAAGAAATAAACCAGTAGTTCCACTCATTGTTGAGTTTGTTTACTTTCAAGCGTATGTAGTTAGTGCTTGTGTGAGTGCAAGTGTGTGTGAGTGTATTGGTGTGTGAGGGACCAACTGTTGATAATTACAGAGAGACAGCAAGTGGCTTTGTGCAGCTCTCCTTCGGCCATTCAGTCCAACACAACCGTGACCGTCTGTCAGAGCATTCAACAAGCGCTCAGAAGGCCGCCATTCATGCATGGCCCTCACAATTACACACACACACACATATAGCACATGCACACACACACACACACACACACACATAGATGCTATCTCAAAAATGGAATGTATGGACTCGATTTTACCCCTTATTCTCCCAACACACACACACACACACACACAGAAACTCACTCTGCTGGTTTCTCTTGTATACACGTTCACTTGGATGTAAACACATATGAAACAGGAGACACTGCTGATTCAATCACCAAAAAGAAACACACACACACTCACACACACACACACACATTTCCATGGGCCCTCAAATGCTTGTTTTGTCTGCAGTGTAGCTGAGTAGAATTTGCACTAAAATAACTTCAAAGGCTCTGAAGGAGGGGCCACTCGGAGGAATATGGGTAATTAGGACTGTGGAGCGAGAGAGTAAAGAAAAAGGGAGAATATGAGTGAAAGGGAGAGAAAGGGAGAAGGATCCTCTCAGCCACAATGGATGAATAGGACGAGAGACGGTTTGGAGAGAAAAAGACAAGGGGGGGGGGGACTGGGAACACTTCATGATAACACTTGAGCGCACACACACACACACACACACACACACACAGAGATTGGTGGTGTGATAGCGCGCCACGAGACAGGAAACTTTGGCCGTGGAATTTAGTCCCAGTTGCAAACATGACGCCGGATATGAAGGCAAACCCACACACAGAGCGACACAATCAAAACAGACAAACAGCGGCGTAGAGCACACACACACACACACACACACACACACACACACATAAAGTGCTCCTAATGGCAGCAGTGCGTCCATCCAGCCTTCACAAGAGCTCTCCACCAGCTAATGTGTGTCTATTTATAGCCCGTAAACACTAGGCATGTTGAGATTGTCCTTTATCGCCACCTGTACAAATAAAGCCAGATCACTAAATGCTATAGTCAACACAATTAAAGCTTCGTGGCTTTTTAAATGTGTGCTATACTTTCATAT
>CADEHL010000056.1:20000-78382 GCA_902827135.1 Harpagifer antarcticus
CGTGTATATGTGCAGGTGCAAGTGTTTCACCTCCAGCTTCTCGTTCCTAATTGATTCTTCTTTATCGCTCTTCCAGAAACATCACCTGCACAAACAAACAGACAGACAGGTGGCGTCATCCGGTGACAAGTTGACAGTGAGACGGTGAGTCTGGCTCCGAGGGGGGGGGGGCGTCTGCTGTCATATTTAGAACACACACACACACACTAACTAAAACACCTGTTATGTAACACCCCTCTGAAGCTCCAATGTGACATCTCTCACTTTGCTAATTGGAGTGTCAGCGACTGGCATCACTGTCTTTGATGTTTGACAAGACAAAAGTAATTACAGCGATTCAACACCCCCCGCTGCGACTCCGCTGTCGCTCTGATCCACGAGGCTTTATTTATTATTATTACTTCTCGACCCGGAACGTTCTGCCGATGTGAGTTTTTGTCCGACAGCGGTGCTGATAAGCGCTCTGGAGCTTGTCATTGCTGTGCCTTAGGTTGGAGTTCTGTAAAAACATCCACATGTCACTTTTCACCCCCCCCTCCCCCTATATTCCTGTCACTCTCGTCCCAACTATCAAAGCTCACCCTGTTTACTTTCTTCACTCGTTTCCCTTCAATCTCTCGCTTTCTTTCCTTCTCTTTCTTGTTGTTCTTTCCATTTCTCTTTGTCTCTCTGGTGTTAGTGCAGCTGACACCGACCCACTCCGGACCCCCCTTGAATGTTAATGGACTTCCTTAATGTCTTTTTGTTTGTGTATGCATCTACTATGCATTCATGCATTATGTTCTCCACCAAGGAGGTTGTGTTATTGACTCGGTCTATCAGTCCGTAGGTAGATGCGTGTTGCAGCAGGAACCAGTTATGGAGCAAAATAAAACAGCAGATACATCAATTGTGTTATACACTTGTTAATATCAGAGAGCAGTGACGTGCGGTGAGGTTCCTGGCTGGTCAGAGTCAGATTTACAAATATTATATTTTGACCTTAATCGAAATATTCGGTTATTTTCAAAAGCTTTTTTAGTCTGATGCTTCGATTCATTTTAAACAGACCGTTCAACAAAATGATACCCAAAGTCTAAATATTGGATTGTTCTCTCTTAGTAAGATCCCATTTTAATTACAAAGTCTTACCTTGACTTGAAGATGAAGTCCATGCTATCCTTCTGGACAACAATCTCTATTACTTTTTTGTGAAAGTCCTCCTTATCTTCCTCTAGTTTCAAAAGTCTAGTTTGTTGTTGCGTCTACCGTCTCTGCGTAGAATAACAGTAGCAACAAGAACCTGTGGGCTCACTTGCGCCCCCTTCAGTGCGGCAGAGGTTATGGCTGCCTCCCCAGGTGCTTTTCTCATTGCCGTTGTACGATGAGACCAGCGAGCCTAAATATCATATATACGTGAAATAAGTTATTTAGAGACTATGGATGGTGAGGATAAATGTAATAAAGGGATCTACAAACATTACATTGGTGACATACAGTGAGATGGTGCAGGCATGCGCAGAGGCGGACTGGGACTACAAATCAGCCCGGGACTCTCGACCGGCCCACTTCGGTACCGCCGGCCCACCTCAGTACCGCAAGTAACTACCGCTAGTAAATTGTCAACGGGGGGGGGCTAGTGACTCATCTGACCTACCCACATCGTCCTACCGGCCCACTTCAGTACCGGCCCATCGGGATTTGTCCCGATGGCCAGTCCGCCCGTGCATGCGCTTAGGCCAGGGCCCACTTTCCACCCAATTACTGTGGGGTGACGCATTCTGAGGTGAGGCAGAGTTAATCTGTGCCTCACCTCACCACACAGTGGCCGTTTCTCAATCGCGAGGATGCTGGCTTGGTAGTTGTGTACTTCCAAGTCACTTCCTTCAGAAACTAAGCAAGTATGCTTCCAAGCCACGGCTACGGAAAACGAAGAAGAATGGAACAGCCTAACAAGTGTGCCACTCTCTCTAACAGTTTTAACATAAACTGTACCGAAAATAAATAGCTCACGATGTCTATCTAATTATGAACTTGCTTTACTTTCACGAAACACATTTTTGGTGATAACAAAGTAACACATTTACCAACACATGTTCTACGCCACTATACTTACATTTCAATGTGTGCTGCGTCGGTTCAGCCATTCTCCGCAAGGGTTTTTGAAATTGGTCCGTGCGCAAAGCATTGTGGGGATTTTAAGGACGCGAAATCTACCCATGTGCAGCCTCGAAATTTCCCCCAAACCAAGGACAGCGGCCTCGGTGGAATTCCAAGTATGCTGGAGATTGGAACAGTCATTCGGCGGCACTCGATGACGCAGCATGCTTGAAATATTGGCTTGGAAGCCAAAATCCTTGCGATTGAAAAACGGCTTGAGCGCGCTCACAAAATAAGTGCCCGCGTTAAATTAGTGCCCGCGCTCCAGCCAGTTACTGTGGGCTTACGAGAGGCAGAGCTCGTCCCTGCCTCACTTCTCATCGCTACCCGTAGTTGTAGCGGAGCTCGGTAAATTTGCTGATTTTGACTATAAAAAGCGATTGGAATCAAACAGGAATCACATTTACAACACAGATCAGACATTGTCAGACTTGCAGCTCAGTTTTACGGAGCATTGCAGAACCTTTCAGTGTTTTGGTTTTTCAGCCTCCAACTTTACTTTTTAGATATATTCTCACCGCACACATAAACATACTGGCTGTTTTCATACTTCCCAGCCAGTTACCAGCTAAGCAATGGCATACATGCTTGACTCAGGGTTTGGAAGGTAAATGTAACCTCATGTTGTTTCCTTATTACAACCTAAAGCGAATGAACACACCGAAAGTGAAAATAACTACTTCACAATTCTGGATATACCTGAAGAACAAGTGAATGCACCATCGGCCCTGTTGGAGTTCACTCCTCTGAAGTGAGGAAACCACAGGTAATGTCACACTTGCTGCTCAGGTTTATGGTGCTTTGCTGTGTCTTTCAGCATTTTGTTTTGGTTTTACTGCCTGCAACTTCAAAGTGTTGACTTATTCTTACTGTTCTGATCAACGTTCTTACCTAGATGCTTTCATACTTCCCAGCACAACAAAGCTGACAAGTGTTAGCAACTAACTAGCATATACTTGGGCATATAACAGCTCACAGGAAATATTGGTGAGTATTTTTTTCCAGAGTAATTACTATTTTGCTCTGAAATAGTGATATTTAATCATTTTGGAGTGTATTTATTACTCATAGCTTAGAGTCAATTATATTGGAGTCAAACCATGACGGAGGTGATCTCTGGGGCCGTAGATGTCGGTCTCTTATACTATATAGCTTCATTTTTGACGAAGTATATTACTTTGTTCCATGCTAAAACATTGCACAGGAAGCATGTCACGATCTGTCTGTGTTTTAGTTTGTCTGTCTCTGTTTCCTGTTGTAGTTTGAAAAGTGTTCCCCCTCCCGTCTTGTCTGTTGCTGGTGATTGTGTTCACCTGGTGCCCCTGTGTTTTCTCCTCCCTCCTCACCTGTGTCTTGTTGGTTTGATTAGTCCTGTGAGTATTTAGGTTCTGTTTTCCTGTTAGTGTGTGTGAGGTCCTTGTTGCTGGTGACTGTGTTCACGTGAGACAGTCATATTGAGGCTGTGTATCATGAACCACAGCGATGAATAAATGCCCACACCGGGTTGTATTTTAACTCTCTGCCTCTGCCTCCTTGCTTGGTCGGGCCGCTCAATGGTCAGCTTCACACACGACCACTCGTGTTACTTAAGCACTTTGGTTTATTGACCTTTTTTTATTATACAGATCATTATGGTTCATTTATTCTATTCTGAGTAAAATGACGTTCGATTGGGAGAAAAATTACGTTCGATTGGGAGTAAAATGACATTCGATTGGGAGTAAAATGACATTCGATTGGGAGTGAAATGGCATTCGATTGGAGTGAAATGACATTCAATTGGGAGTAAAATGACATTCGATTGGAGTAAAATGACATTCGATTGGGAGTGAAATGACATTCGATTGGGAGTAAAATGACATTCGATTGGGAGTGAAATGACATTCGATTGGGAGTAAAATGACATTCGATTGGGAGTGAAATGACATTCAATTGGGAGTAAAATGACATTCGATTGGAGTAAAATGACATTCGATTGGGAGTGAAATGACATTCGATTGGGAGTAAAATGACATTCGATTGGGAGTGAAATGACATTCGATTGGAGTAAAATGACATTCGATTGGGAGTGAAATGACATTCGATTGGAGTAAAATGACATTCGATTGGAGTAAAATGACATTCGATTGGGAGTGAAATGACATTCGATTGGGAGTGAAATGACATTCGATTGGGAGTGAAATGACATTCGATTGGGAGTGAAATGACATTCGATTGGGAGTGAAATGACATTCGATTGGGAGTGAAATGACATTCGATTGGGAGTGAAATGGCATTCGATTAGAGTAAAATGACATTCGATTGGGAGTGAAATGACATTCAATTGGGAGTAAAATGACATTCGATTGGAGTAAAATGACATTCGATTGGGAGTGAAATGACATTCGATTGGGAGTAAATGACATTCGATTGGGAGTGAAATGACATTCGATTGGAGTAAAATGACATTCGATGGAGTGAAATGACATTTCAATTGGGAGTAAAATGACATTCGATTGGAGTAAAAATGACATTCGATTGGGCGTGAAATGCGATTCGATTGGGAGTTAAACTGACATTCGATTGGGAGTGAATGACATTCGATTGGGAGTGAAATGACATTCGATTGTGAGTGAAATGACATTCAATTGGGAGTGAAATGGCATTCGATTGGAGTAAAATGACATTCGATTGGGAGTGAAATGGCATTCGATTGGAGTAAAATGACATTCGATTGGAGTAAAATGCCATTCGATGAGTAAATGAACATCGATTGGGAGTGAGTGAAAATGACATTCGATTGGGAGTAAAATGGACATTCCGATTGGAGTAAAATTGACATTCGATTGGGAGTAAAATGACATTCGATTGGGAGTGAAATGACATTCAATTGGGAGTAAAATGACATTCGATTGGAGTAAAATGACATTCGATTGGGAGTGAAATGACATTCGATTGGAGTGAAATGACATTCGATTGGGAGTAAATGACATTCGATTGGGAGTGAAATGACATTCGATTGGGGAGTGAAATGAACATTCGATTGGGAGGAAATGACATTCGATTGGGAGTGAAATGACATTCGATTGGGAGTGAAATGACATTCGATTGGGAGTGAAATGACATTCGATTGGGAGTGAAATGACATTCGATTGGGAGTGAAATGACATTCGATTGGAGTAAAATGACATTCGATTGGAGTAAAATGACATTCGATTGGGAGTAAAATGACATTCGATTGGGAGTAAAATGACATTCGATTGGAGTAAATGACATTCGATTGGACATGGCATTCGATTGGAGTGAAATGACCTTCGATTGGGAGTAAAATGGCATTCGATTGGGAGTAAAATGGCATTCGATTGGGAGTAAAATGACATTCGATTGGAGTAAAATGACATTCGATTGGGAGTAAATGACATTCGATTGGAGTAAAATGACATTCGATTGGAGTAAAATGACATTCGATTGGGAGTAAAATGACATTCGATTGGAGTGAAATGACATTCGATTGGGAGTGAAATGACGTTCGATTGGGAGTAAAATGACCTTCGATTGGGAGTAAAATGACATTCGATTGGAGTAAAATGACATTCGATTGGGAGTAAAATGACGTTCGATTGGAGTAAAATGACATTCGATTGGGAGTAAAATGACCTTCTATTATGAGTAAAATGGCAGTAGAGTTGTTTTAATATTCACTACATAGAGTAAATAACCATTAAGCAGAGTCAAATCTAAGCACATAATAGAGTAAAATGAACTCTAAAAATACAACTCTGAACAAAGAGTAAATTTTACTCTATATAGGTTGGGACCAAATGTAATATTTTTAGAGTCAAATTTTCTTCGATTTGAGTCAATTTTACTCAGAGAAATGTACTGTGCTTAAAAGATACTTCCTTTAAAGGTGTGATCTTTATCAGTTTTCCTAAACGTTACTCACTTCATGTGTGCTAAACAGGCCACTGTTTGCGAACATGCTCCCCTAATCTGAATTATTACCACCTCCCCATCAGACTGTACCTCGCCTCATGTTAGCTGTGGTTTCCACTGCATTTTTCTGCATTGGGATCATTGCATATTTTCCATGAAGACCTAAGTTAGTTAGCAAATGAGAAAATAAGTGAACAAATGGCCCTTGATAATCAGGCGAACACACTGAAATCAATTTGAGTGTTTGTTTGGTTTGGCGGCTGGACTTGACGTCTTCCACATGTGTCCGTGCTGCTCCCAGGTCTGTGGAAGGTGGAAAAGTCTGGATCTCACCGTGTGGAGTAAACCGTGCTACGTCCAACTTTCCCTCCGCAGACCTCCACTCACGGGAGCAAAAGTTTAGTGAAAACACACATGCTCTCAGAACACCGTCTTAAACACCAAACAGGACACGCACTTCATGAAGGTGAAATATTTTAATTATGGCCGATTTGTCGAGCCTGACATCTCATTCCCGGTAATGTAACAAGATTTCTTGAAGTAAAGATGGGATAATTAGATAAATGAGATCTTGTATTTAGCTGGGCAAACACATTTTTAACTATATTTGACCAGAATTAGGGAATTTGTAACAAAAATAGCCAGAAATGCTTAGACGTGTTCTGTTTTCTGATGTTAGTTGGAGATGTTCCTATAAAATAAGATGTTTTTAAGAGACTTTGACTTAAAAAGATGCCTTGTCTAAAATCAAGACTTAAGTTATTAAGTCTTATATCAAGCGTAACGACATATTCTGACTAGAAATTAGACAAATATACTTGGCAAGATTTTACATTTTTGCAGTGCACTTCCTTTGTCGGATGTCCTGTACAGTGTAGCAGCGTTTAAGACACAGTAAGGACCCAAGTTTAACTCTCTGACTTAATTCAAAAGTCCTGCAGGGATCTTTAAGCACCACTTCATGAAATGCATGTTTGCAAATCAAATTTATTGTTTTAAATGTAACCTTTTGAGTTGAAAACATTATTTTTATGATATGTTGACATAATAGTACTCGATAACTTGATATTGTGTGCGATTCAAACACAAATTGGTGCAACAAATGATTCAAAACAGAGAATAAGTTGGAGTAACTTAATGAAATTGGCTCGATAAATTGCTTTTTCTTCACGTTCAGTTCGGGATTCCAGGTCACATCTGGCTGCCTGCTTCAATTTAGCAACTAGAGCTAACATTAATCCCTCTTTACCAGTGCTCCCACCACACACACACACACACACACGCACACACACACACACACACACACACACACACACACACATACACAAATACGCCTACATACACACACACACACACACACACACACAAACTGGACACACACTCCCTTACTTTACATCCTGTATAGCAGTGACCACCAACTGGCGGCCCGCGGGCCACATCCGGCCCGCCAGACATTCTCATCCGGCCCGCACGACGGGGGTGACTGTGGCGTTGGCGGAGTGGTTACTGCGTTCGCCCCCCACCCTTTTTTTTTCACAACGTCTCGTGAGTAAGGTGCAGTACCGGAGTCCAACAGAGAGGCAGCAGCTGCGGGACAGTAGACTGCGTACTGCGAAACCTTCCCTTCCTTGAAGAAGAAGAAGTGATCCTTCGTTGTGAAGAGTCTGCTTTGTGTGCTCCGCACCACAGCAGCAGCCCGGCTGCAACAGAGCCCAACAGAGAGGCAGGAGCTGCGGGACAGTAGCCTAGAAGAAGGGTTGGGTTGTAACGGAATATATGTAACGGCGTTACGTAATCAGAATACAAAAATCAAGTAGGCTAACTGTATTCAGCTGGTGTTACATTTGAAAAACGAGTAATCTGATTACAGTTACTTTCGTAAACCTGAAGTGAATACATTTTGGAATACTTATTGGAATTATTGGTGAAAAAGTTTCCTCACAAAATGTAATATTCATTACCGGCAGAACTGTGTGCACACTGCACAGCGCTGCAGCGTGTCTGTGAGCGAGAGAGAGATGCAGTGTCTGTGAGGCCCCGCCCCCGCACGCAGATGAGAGAGAGAGAGATCTTTTAAAATATATTGAAAGTTAGAAACGGAGATGGTTAGATAAAATGTGCAAGATAACGTTGATGTAGCATTTCTTTATTGTCGAAATGATGACATTTATAACGGGATCAAATCAAAGTCAATGGCCTGCTGCTGCTGAATGCATGGGGCAAGTGACTGGAACAAGTTTTAAAAGTTATTACATCGTTTCAGATAATAATAATAAATAATAATGATAATTCATTCTATTTAGGGGCGCCTTTCAAAGCACCCAAGGACACCTTACAATTCATAACATATTCTAAGGAAAGGTTTACAGTAGGAGAATGCAGTCCGGGTGATGTTTGTTATGTGGGGTGCAGATGAGAGGGAGCTGTCCAGAATGACACCAAGATGTTGTGTTTGAGTTCTTGATAAGCCATTAAAACAGTAAAACAAGTGTCTCCTGTTTACCAAACATACCCAAAAAGAAAGTATTTCAAAAGTATTCTAAAAGTAACCTGAACACTTTACTTTTTTAAGACACGTAACTGTAACTACTGTATATTTGATTACTTTCAGAGCATGTATTCAGTAATCAGTAACTGATTACATTTACAAAGTAACCCTCCCAACCCTGCCTAGAAGTGATCCTTCGTTAAGCTTTATGCAGTACCTGTACCCCCCCCCCCCCCCCCCCCCGCTGGCCCGCGATAGTGTCTATTGGATACATTTTGGCCCTTGGACAAATGTAGTTGGTGATCCCTGCTCTAGAGGCTCTGTGATGTGGGACAGAGCCTCTAGCCTCTTGCTGTACTTACTCGTTTGTTTGATGATTCAGGCCCCGGCCACACGAGGACGATAACGGTCGTTTCCGATACCGTTCTGTGTCATACAGACCGTTCGGCCACACTAGGACGACAGAATACGGCAGTAAACGACTACGGTAACGATAACGGGTCCCAAGGTAGATAGAACGGCATAGCAACGCTCTGGGGGTCCAACGGCTCCGTGTGTACGCCCTATACCAGTGACCACCAACTGGCGGCCCACGGGCCACATCCGGCCCGCCAGACATTGTCATCCGGCCCGCACGACGGGGTGACTGTGGCGTTGGCGGAGTGGTTACTGCGTTCGCCCCCCACCCATTTTTATTTTTACAACGTCTCGTGAGTAAGGTGCAGTACCGGAGTCCAACAGAGAGGCAGCAGCTGCGGGACAGTAGACTGCGTACTGCGAAACCTTCCCTTCCTTGAAGAAGAAGAAGTGATTCTTTGTTGTGAAGAGTCTGCTTTGTGGCTCCGCACCACAGCAGCAGCCCTGCTGCGACAGAGTCCAACAGAGAGGCAGGAGCTGCGGGACAGAGTCCAACAGAGAGGCAGGAGCTGCGGGACAGAGTCCAACAGAGAGGCAGGAGCTGCGGGACAGTAGCCTAGAAGCAGGGTTGGGTTGTAACGGAATATATGTAACGGCCATTAAAACAGTAAAACAAGTGTCTCCTGCTCACCAAAACATACCCATCTGTTATGGAAAAAGAAAGTATTCCAAAAGTATTCTACAAGTAACCTGAACACGTTACTTTTTTAAGACACGTAACTGTAACTGTATTCCGATTACTTTCAGAGCATGTATTCAGTAATCAGTAACTACATTTAAAATTTAAAATTCAAATTTACATTTGATTACATTTACAAAGTAACCCTCCCAACCCTGCCTAGAAGTGATCCTTCGTTAGCGTGAAGAGTCTCTCTCCCCCCCCCCCCCGCTGGCCCGCGATAGTGTCTATTGGATACATTTTGGCCCTTGGACAAATGTAGTTGGTGATCCCTGCTGTATAGTATAGTAGCGTTTTTAGCTCTGAGAAGTTAAAGGTCCCCTATTATACTGTTCTTCATCAATATATCACAGGTCTCAGATATATACAGAACCTGTCTCTGATTGGCTGAACACCAAACAGATCATTGCAGCATTACCCATAATCCCCTCTGTTTCAGCCCTGTTTCCAAAGTGCTGATTCTCTGTCTGTTACTTTAGATGAAAATAAGGAGCCACTCCCCACGTCCCTCTGAGAGACATTTGGTTACAAAGAACTCAAGAGGCGCTTTCACACCGCAGTACTTTTCCCACAAAGGTTCATCAGAACTTAGTTCATGAGAACTCTTTAGTTCTCATGAACTAAGTACAGATCGCGTTCACACCGGAATAAGTCCCTGGGGGTGGATTAGGCAAATGAAGCCGCTGACGTCACTTCTTCTTCTTCTGCTTTGGGTTTACTGGCAGGTCGCAAACCACTTCACGGCATATACTGCCACCCGGAGTCCCCGGCCGGATGTCCCCGGAGTTGGGGACTGGCTTCAGTAGAAGTTGCTGGGACTCCCAGCAGCTTCTACTGAAGCCTTCCGAGTAAATCGCCAGAACGCCGACACCTCTTCATCTCCACCGCTCCCATGTTTTATTTTGTGTTGCCATAAGTTAGTCTCTCTGTGTTTCTGTGCTGGGCTAATGCTAATGTTAATAATGCTAATGTTAATAATGCGAGGATAATAAAATAATTATTATAATAATATTGACAATATCAACCGACCGTCAGGGAGCGTTCTCATGGCGTCTATTATCAACGCTATGGGAGGTCTATGAAGGTCTATGGGACGCCCTGCCCGTTGAAAACCGACTGTACCCTGTCCGTAATAGAGTGACGGGGAGGGGCCCTGAGTGACGGGGAGGGGCCCTGACCGACCATCAACATGTGACGGGTTGGGAGTGAGAACGTGTTGTGCTGCGAGGACCGGACAGGCTTCCGTGTCGGCGATACAGTGAGACACAGCAAAACTCATCCTGAGCACACACACACTCACAGCGGAAGTAAAAACAATAAGTGTGGCTTGATATTGAGAAAGAAAAAGGTTTGTAACGCTGTGAGCATGGGTCTGCGGAGAGCATTTCTCCACCATCCCAACTTAGCAGCTCTAAAAACGTTTACCCATTTAAACAGTCGTGGTAGATACCTTGTTTGTTTTAAACATCATAAATACACAAACAACAATGACTACTTACAGGTTGTGTACCCGAATCTCCCGCTGGTCCAAACAAAGTAGGAACAGCATCGTTCTTCAGTGCCCTACGCTGTACATATCCGGCATGAATCGCTGTAAGGTTTGGGAAGCTTTGTTTCGTGAAATGCTGGCAGAGGGTGTGGCCTCTGGGTGTTCACACGTCACAGTACCCAGGAAGTAAATGAGGAATCTCCAACGAGGCGTCTTGGGGCAGCATAGACTGTGTTAGAGTGTTACTCGCTACAGGGTGTACTTTGAGGGTTTTTGACTCTGCAGACCGTTTACATGCAGAAAAACCTTCATAACACAAGGAGACGGGTGATAACCGGAAAAGCATGACATGGGACCTTTAAGTCCGATTTAATTGGTATTATATCAGCACACTGGAAACAATGCTGCTCCAAAAACAAGTTAAAAAAAGAATGAAAACAAGGTTGTTTCACTTGAAATAAGTACAAAAATCTGCCAATAGAACAAGTGAAAATTAGCTTGGTAAGAGTTCTTGAAATAAGACGAGATATTTAGATGAATCAGATCTTGTAATTAGCTGCGAGAACTCATGTTGAACTATATTTGAACAGAATCAGGAAATGTTGTTACAAAATAAGCCTCAAATGCTCAAGAGGTTTTCTGATGATACGATTCAAAATAAGATGTTTTGACTTAGCAAGACGACGCATTGTCTAAAAACAAGACCTGATATCTCACTGCTGTGTTACTCCTGAAGTTAGTATGTCTTATATTGGGTGTGAAGACATATTCTGACTAGATGTTAGACGAATAAACGTGGCAAGATTTGGAGTTGTTGTCGTGTGTTTCCCCTCATGTCCAACACATGGTTTGTCAGCCGGTGGATCGGAGCCACAGCCGATACCAGCTTTTTGTAGTTCCTCCAGGTGGGTGATTTATTCGTGGCGCTGAGAGCCACCGAGCCTCTGTCGTCTCTTTTCCAGCCAGGCTTGGCCCCCGATGGGAGATAAATCCTTCTCAGACGCCACCATCGACGCCAGCGCAACAAACACAAGTGAAATATATCCTCTGTTTCCCTTCAACTTGAGAAATGGATTGCTTTTAGCTTCCAGGTTTATCCTCCCTTTGTATTACCCAACAGAGACCTTTGGCAAAGGTGGAGAGAAAATGTACTTTGACAACAAAACATCATGCAATTTCTTTGTTTGATGTTTCAATGCTAATCTAATGTTAACTTTATGACTTCATTACATACTTTTAAAAGTCCTGCAGGGGATCTATTAGCACCTCTTAATTATGGTTGCTATATAAAAAGAAAAATGAAATGTATTGTTTTAAAATGAACCATCTGAGTTGAAAACACACACTTTGAAAAATATATATCATGCTATTTCTTTGGTTGATGTTTCAACGTTGATCTATTGCATATTTCTACGTTAGAACCGCAGATGTTTGGTGGATTAAAAAGAAAAGACACGCAAGATATTTCATTATAATTTCGATTTTCCACCAGAATGTTTCTCTTGTCGTGGTTGGAAATGATCTGAAACTGCATTTGGACAATATTTAAAGCAGGTTTATTAAATAATGTCCAAATGAAAGTGCACACAGACACACACACTCCCTGACTTTACATGGTAGCAGATGAGAGCTTAAATGTAAGGAAACGGAGGGATGGAAAGAAGCAAGTAAACATCAGCAGCATGGCTACGAGAACATGTGATTTGTTTAGAATAAGGTTGAATCACAGTCTCTACGTATTCACAAACACACACAGGTGGAGTCTGGTTGCCTTTGTTTTCATAGTCCTACTGAGCTGTGCAAAGTGCTGCCAGGTCATTTTAATGATATTTATGACCGTGCACACACACACACACACCACACACTAGTCTGCAGCTGTCAACATCCAACTAACATGGCATATAGAACGTGCACTGTCATACAGATGTGTGCAAGCTCGCATGGACACACACTCTCCTATAGAAACACCAGATAAAATATATGCATGTTGGCATAATAGATGGAAGATGGCAAGTGTTACTGTAGACAGGCTGAGAGAGAGAGAGAGAGAGAGAGAGAGAGAGAGAGAGAGAGGAGAAGAGATAGGAGATGAGAGAGAGACCGTAGAGAGAGAGGAGGCAGAGAGAGAGAGGAGAGAGGAGGAGGAGAGGAGAGAGAGAGGAGAGAGAGGAGAGAGGAGAGAGAGTAGAGAGGGGAGAAGAGACGAGAGAGCATAGAGAGAGAGAGGATGACGAGAGAGAGATCGAAGAGACGAGAGAGAGAAACTTGAAATGTAAATAAAGAAAGACACAGAAACGGGAGGTAATAGTGCGTTGAAGAAGAAGTTAAGGGCTGTGGTTGGTGTTTCGCACCGCAGAATAATAGATGTGTGTGCGTGTGTGTGTGTGTGTGTGTGTGTGTGTGTGGTTGTTCCCTCATGAAGTATTCCTCAGTGTCTGTGGCAATCGACCAGAGCAGCGCAGCTCCAATGATGGATACCACCGCACTAATCGCTCCTCCGATGCCTTCTGTTTCTCTCACACACACTTTGCTTCACTCTCACTCATTCATTTATCTCTCCCCTCTTATCCCTCCCTCCTCCCCCCTCCCTCCTCCCTCCCAACGCTGCGGCAGACAAACAGAAACAAATCACAGATTTAATGAAATTAAGTTGGGAGGGAGGAGTGCCGTAGGGGCGTTTGTTTCGCAGCCACCTGACATGACTCCTCGTTGGAAAGTTCCAGACGTTCCTCTTTTCATTTATGGAAAAGCTGCATCCGCCTACGCAGATTGCAACATTCGCCCGATGGGGAAGGTAAATCATTCAAGCTGGGGATCCCAAAGTGTAGCCCGGGGACATGGTGGTCATATGAGGGAGGGTCCATGCGAGGGAAGCCAGAAAAATCCATGATCTGTGTTTATGGGAACATCCTAACAATTTAAAGACTATCCTTTAAGCGAGTTACTCAGTGGAAAACATCTCATACTGGGAATGTTATGGTTAAGAGTCTTGAATTCTACTGTCACTTTAAAATTACCTTTTAAACTCTGGAAAAAAGGGTTGGATCTGTATGGATCTTTCTAAATTCAAATGTACAGTGAACTAAAGAAGCTGTGCTTGAACTCCAGAAGGGGCCTTCTTAAAATGCAACATGCCGGCCCTTTTCAATCTCTGTTACCAGACCTTTAAACCCAATAAAGTTGTCCTCTCTTTAGAAGCAAAAAGATAATCATGTCACCAGACCAACCACCTTAGACATGTGTAGGCAAACAAATGGTTCAAATAAACCGTGGTATAGCATCTTGTCAATCACAAGATAGCTCCGCCCCCTAAAGCATACCTGTAGTTCTAGTTTACTCTGAATGGGACCATACTTTTCCTAAATAAACATCATGCTGCATGGAAGAAGACTTGAAACTAGTCATTAAGAGCATCAACTGATAAGATAACATGTTAATTAAGTAGTAAGACAAGTGAGAAGTCGGGACATGTTCTCACTTGTATACAAGCAGACGACTTTTTAGCAACCAGAGTAGTAAGTAGTAAGAGAATGCTAATGTGGGGCACTTGGTGAAATATCAATTATATTCTTAAAATCCAACACAAACAGCTAACTCAAAGAAATATAACAATTAGCATCATTAATCTATACTGTGGTGACGCTTCTGCCCATTCACTTTGAATGGAGTGACGTCACGCTTTGCCGAACTGCATTGTGGTTCCGTCGCTTCGCGTGGCTTGCTTCAAAAGTAGAGCAATTTTCTGCTTTTGAAGCTTCGACGGAAGCGTCAGCCAATCGAATCATAATGCCAGTACAAGCTCCAGCCAATCAAACCGCGTGCTTGTGTGTCCGAGGCGGGAGATTCATGTGATTGGTTGTTGGTCAAGTTTCAGACACGCCCGCCGGCAAGCTTCAACGCACGGCGCCATGTGGACGTGCCATGACTGGAAAAACCTCAGTCAAACTTCTGATCTTCCACAACAGAAAAAGAATAATTATTACAGGACGAGTTATGAGTGTTTGGATGCTGTATCGCTCATCTTAGATTTCTAATGAGGTTCTTCGGGATGCCATCCGACCAAATGAGAGTTTGTGGTCTATCGCTGGCAGACCTTAATATGGAAAAGTCCAGGAACCACCGGCGAGAGTCTCTAACGAACATTAGAGTTTGGACAGATTGTGTAAGTGTCCTTTAAGAAATGGCACACCAGGGTCCAGTCCTGCATGTGGAGTTTACCCTCGGAGCACAAAAGGCCCACAGTTCCTGCAGGACTCGTGGATGTGTTGGATGTTCATGCTGACAGGGAGGGGGGGGGGGGGGGCAGGACAGCGGGTGGGATGACAAGAGGGTCTCTTTTGATTTCCCATAATCCCCCACTTTGTTTTGGACCCACTCGAAAGCTCTCGCCTGAACAAATACACACTTCTCCGACTGTCTAGCTTTTTAAACACACCTCCCCTTTCTGTTTTCTCCCCTCTCCCTCATCCCTCTATCCCGAGACCCCCATAGCGCGCCTGTCACCAGCACTGTTTTGCTTCTTTCATTTTTCTATTTGTTTTCCGAAATGAAGGGTCCATTGAGTGCGGCGGTAAGTGTGTGTGTGTGTGTGGGGGGGGGGGGTGTGTGTGTGTGTGTGTGCTCGGTGTATGGTTGTTTTTGTGCTTGCAAGTAGAACCTTAATGACCTGAGTTCCACTTTGCCCAGCTGTCTCCACTCTGCATCAGCATTTAATCCGCAAAAAGAATACAGGACCACCCCAATGGCTCGCACCACACACACACACACACACACACACACACACACACACACACACACACACCTTGTTCACCAGGTAATTACGAACCAAGGGAGAGAACAGTTGAACAGTCATCCTTTCCTCTCCCACCTTCTCACTCTGTGTGTGTGTGTGTGTGTGTGTGTGGGGGGGGGGGGTGTTTAAAGCAAACTTTGTGAATTATGGGGAGTAGGGGAGGCTGTGCTGCAACTTAAAGAGCTGAGTTAGCAGATGGGAGACAATGTACCTGAGGGAGACGGCGGGGAGAGAAATGAAGGCCTGGAGATCAAATCAAGACCTCCAGAATCCCATTCAGAGAGCAGAGAAAGTGAATCACATGGAGGGAGACACAGTGGAAAAACAAATCATTTACAGGAAGATAAAAAACTCCAGATGATACGTCCTCTCCTCTGCATCTCGCTCCGAGGGGATTTGATGTAGTTGAGGTCGCTTCATTTAGCGTCCAAACTGCAAAAACTCAAGCTAACGTGTCATCGTCAGAAGTGAGTTTTTTTCATGTGAGCCTGAACAAGCTGACCAGTGTTTCTTATCACAGTTTGTTTACAACGGAGATGTGTAGGAAACACTAACAGCTCCTGTCACTGCGAACTGAGGTGTGGAATATTTACATACTCAATACTGTGGGCAATCCCCACAGGAGCACTTTGGGGTGAAGTGTCTCAGGGACACAACGACATGCTGACTGCAGTGAGGTTTGAACCTGTCACCACCTGACCCGAACACCAACGCACAACCCACTGCGCCACACACCTCCCAATTGACTACCAATTATGTGGCGCTTCAGCGTTGACTCTCTATGACTATTCACAAGGGAAGACCCTAACTGTGTTTAGTATTCAGTCTTCGTGCTAGGCTAAGTTGTTAGCACCTGCTGGCTGTAGGCTATAGCTTCATACTTTAAGGACAGATATGAGAGTGGATTCGATCTATTAATCTAGCCTTCGATAATGACGATAAACTAATGACCCTAACCCTCTAAACATGTAGTTTGTTGTTTAGTTGTGCGGGCTTGATGATCGTACAATGTGTCAAGAGACCATTTGTTAAGAAAATAAGTGTTCGCAGCTGTTTTGAGGCAGTGGTTTACATGCATCGGAGGTGTACAGAAAGTACAACACAAAAGACGGAATTTAAACCATTTCAGTGAATTAACTTTTCCAATTACTCTCTTACATGTTCACACTTCACCAACTGTTGGATGTCGGTTACGTAAGGTTTAAAAATCCTCCCTTGATTCAGCAGAAAGAGAGGAGGTGTCAGAAGCTGTTAGACGACATGACAACCTTTGAAGCTCAAGGCCAGTTCCCATCGACAAATAAACAATTTGACGCACAACCAATCATACTCCATATTTGATATAGTGCTAAACCTGTGTTCATAATACGTGTTGTGGCCCTAACTCTGCACTAACTCTCTCATAAATCAAATATTGATATGGAATTACAGTGAATTAATGACAGGCAGCATGTGGTTTGTGTCATGATGGAGATATGGTTACATGATGAAATGTTTCAGTCTACACACACAGTGGGATATATGTACCAATCCATAGTGTGATCAATTGGTGGTCCACTGCAGAGAATTGATTGATACCATGTTGAATGTTGATTTGTGTGTGTGTGTGTGTGTGTGTGTGTGTGTGTGTGTGTGTATGTGTGTGTGTGTGTGTGTGTGTGTGTGTGTGTGTGTGTGTGTGTGTGTGTGTGTGTGTGTGTGGCCTAGCATTACTATACTTGTGGGGACCTACATCTGTTTACACAGTCACGTGTGGGGACTCGCCTCCCTTATGGGGACAAATTGGAGGTCCCCATAAGGGGAATCATTAATTTTAGGGTGAAGACTTGGTTAGGGTTAGGGTAAGGGTTAGGGTAAGGGTAAGGGTAAGGGTAAGGGTTAGGGTAAGGGTTAGGGTAAGGGTAAGGGTAAGGGTAAGGGTTAGGGTAAGGGTAAGGGTAAGGGTTAGGTTAAGGGTTAGGGTAAGGCATGTGTTGGTTATGGTTAAGGTTAGGATAAGTCTCCAGGAAATGCATGTAAGTCAATGTAATGTCCCCTGAAGTGATGTATACATGGTATGTGTGTGTGTGTGTGTGTGTGTGTGTGTGTGTGTGTGTGTGTGTGTGTGTGTGTGTGTGTGTGTGTGTGTGTGTGTGTGTGTGTGTGTGTGTGTGTGTGTGTGTGTGTGTGTGTGTGTGTGTGTGTGTGTGTGTGTGTGTGTGTGTGTGTGTGTGTGTGTGTGTGTGTGTGATAGAGTCATCATTATTGATATCATATGGCAGCCGGCTGCTCAGATCAATAAGCTGTTTCTCTTCATGAAGTTGTTTTGACCGCATGTGCTATATGAAACCCATCTACACACCACCCAGCCTCAGTCTATACACCCCACACACACACACACATGGGAACAGAGCAGCCAATACTTATAAAAGCGTGCCATTTCTTCTTGAAGGGCAATTAAAGTCCTTACTTTCTGTTGGTAAACCGGCTCAACAAAACACCAAAGTGTGTCTTTCATTACAGAACCATTGTTGTAGCTTTGTGACTCATGCAGGATGTCATACCAAGGGCATCAAATGTAGACGTTTTGTAACGGCCCTCAGCATCTGATATGGCCCTTTTTATGAGAACAGGCTTTCAACCAACTACAGGCTATCTGTGCCGATACTAAAAGCCCAGAGCAATGGCTTCAGAAGTCAGGTGAAATATTGTAGAAAGCTAAAAAGTCTGCGTTGGAAGAAATTGGACTGGTCGACCAAACACATGACTTCCACCTAGGACAACACTGTAAATGTCCAGTGTGAAACCAATGGTGTGTCTCAATTTGGAAACTGTTGTGGCTTCATTCAGTACATTGTCATGTCCATAAATACATTGTGTACATTTCAACCTGGTAGTGATGTCTCAAATTGCGCACGGGTGCTGTGCCCTCAACGTAAGTGACGATAGCCGCTGTTAGCTTGCTAGCTAGCTACAATCATTAGCGGTAGCAGATCATTATGGTCTGATGAATTAACTAAAATCGAAATTAACTGTAGCTTATTCCAGGGTTGCCAACTTTGGGTACCTGGCTGGAGTGAGATTTTGATATCATGGGTTTAATTACATATGCGCACGAAATGACTGCTATCGTGTCAGCAGCGGGACCTTAGCATATATATATATATATGATATATATACAAATATACAATATTGGACACAGACTATAAAAGGCACAAAGTCAAAGTTTCATTCACTAATGAATGTTTCACCAGACATGTTTGTTTCCACTGTTTTATTGTGTGCCTTTCGCGCCAAGCAATTAATTGACGTATCATAGGATAAATAAAAATGAACTCGATAAATTGCCATTTACATGAGGATGTGACTAGCAGTTTGAAAGGATGTACTTTAATTATTATTATATATTATCATTATGTCTGGTCTAAAATGGTCATACAACGGTGCCGACAATAATTTCCTGGAAAATGTATCCAACAAAATAAATTATCGTGAGAGGCCTATACATGAAACACACACACAAACAAATCGACAGACTTACTCCAAACTGCCAAATATATTAATTAACACACTCTCACTCTCATACTCTTTGACTCTATTTTGGCCTAGTAAAACAATAAGCAGCAGATTTTTACTTTTTTATCATTTCTACTGGTTCTTAGATCTGCGCATGCGCAATACGGGTTGGCAGTTGCCACAGAGTATTTGTGTTGGGTAATCTATGGTAGGGCTAACCCATACAGTGGTGGGGCTCAAGTCAGCATTTGCAATGTAATTACACACGCTACCCTTGACAGTGAAACGCCACGCGTGAGGTTTAGATTATTTCCCTGTCTCAATCCAAATTGAACTGTATCAAATAAAAAGGCACATTTGTCTTGTAGTAAATAAAAAGAGCGACCTGGAGCCAATCCTGCAACTTCCCCACAAGTGAAAGAGTTGACATGCTGAAAGCCCAACCCATGCAGGGGGGTCTGGGGGATTGATTAATCCCTGTGATGTTTCTTCTATTGTGCCATCGACTACTCTCTGTGATAAGTTTCTTAAATTTTTTATTGAAAAGGTATCTGCTCTTAGGCTAGCTCACACTAGTGCTACCCCAGATCCTGCTCCCTTTCTGTGCCCTGCTGTCCTCGACCACTTTGAGCCTGTATCCTTCTCTTCTCTCTCGGATGTGGTCAAGCACCTGCGGCCGACAAACTGTACCTCAGATAGCATTCCCTCTCGCCTTCTCAGAGACGTTTTAGATTCAGTTGGAGCAAGTATTTTATTAATTGTAAACACCTCCCTTAGCTCAGGATGTGTCCCTGCTGCCTTCAAACATGCCGTGGTTAAGCCATTACTTAAAAAGAAACATCTCGACCCCTCCTTTCTCGAAAATTTTAGGCCCATTTCCCAGCTACCTTTTTTATCAAAAGCCCTGGAGAGAGTGGTCTACGCCCAGCTGCAGTCTTTTTTAACCACGCATGGAATCCACGAAAAGTTTCAGTCTGGCTTCAAACCCATGCACAGCACTGAAACAGCCCTTTTAAGAGTTTTTAATGATCTGCTCCTAGCCGCCGACTCAGGTAGCCCAGCTGTCTTGGTGCTGTTGGACCTGACAGCTGCCTTCGACACCGTGGACCATGGCATCCTGTTGTCACGGCTTGAACAGTCCGCTGGCATCACAGGCTCTGCCCTTGCATGGTTCAGGTCCTACCTGACAGACCGTAGCTTCGCTGTGCAGCTAGGTGCCTTCTCCTCTGCAAAAGCCCCTCTTACCTGTGGGGTTCCCCAAGGCTCGATTCTGGGCCCCATCCTTTTCTTACTGTACTTACTACCCCTAGGCTCAATTCTCACAAAACATAATATTCCCTTCCACTGCTACGCCGACGATGTACAGATATATCTCCCTCTCGAAGCAAGTGTCACACACTCATTACAACAGTTGATGGACTGCTTAACTGAGATAAAATCCTGGCTGAGCAAAAACTTTCTAAACCTCAACGAAAGCAAGACTGAGGTCATCTTTTTTGGACCCCAACCTCCAGCCTCCCAGGTTGATATTCTAGGCTCCCTCCAACAAAACATCCTCCCCTCAGTCACGAACCTTGGGGTGACCTTCTCCAGTACTTTTAAATTCGACAAGCAGGTCAGCAGCGTAGTCAAATCCTGCTTTTTTAAAATAAGACTTTTGGCCAAAACCAAGTCGTATTTATCTTTTAAAGACCTGGAAAGGGTTATTAACGCCTTTGTGACCTCGAGACTGAACTACTGCAACGCCCTGTATATGGGTATGGACCAGGCATCAATTAAACGCCTGCAGCTAGTCCAGAATGCAGCTGCACGTTTGCTGACTGGCCATAAAAAGCGTGACCACATCACCCCAATTCTGGCCTCACTGCACTGGCTTCCAGTTCGGTACAGAATTGATTTTAAAATCCTTTTATTTGTTTTTAAAGCACTAAATGGGCTGGCTCCGGCCTATATAGCTGAACTCCTCCAGCGCTACACCCCAGCCAGAGCTTTAAGGTCTGCTGACCATCTGCTGCTGGTAGTGCCCAAGACCAGGCTCAAAACCCGAGGGCACCGAGCCTTCGCAGCAGCTGGCCCCAGGCTCTGGAACACTCTGCCCCTCCACGTGAGGTCGGCCCAGACCCTAGGGGTTTTTAAATCCTTTCTCAAAACGCACTTCTTCTCTCAGGCCTTCTAGTCAGAGCGGAGCACGACTCCTGACTATTCCCTGTGTTTGTTTTATATCTGTTGTAAATGATTGTCTTTTATTGTGATTATAAGTGTTTTTAATGCATGTACAGCACTTTGGCTCGACCAAAAATCGCTTTTAAATGTGCTTTATAAATAAAACTTGATTTGATTTGATTTGATTGTTTTGAAATATAATGCTACTAACATAAAATACACATTCTGGTACTCTCTTGAGAAGAAAAATAAATAAATCTATTACTACACGACATATTAAAACAATGAATGCCATTTTAGTTTGTTGTTACTTTGTTCTGAAAGCTGAACCTGCTGCTCCTCACAGAGAGAAGAGGGAAGAGGCTGTGAGTTACTTTACATTGTGGATAAGGGTGGATAGCCCCCATTGTTCTGTGTGTCAAAATGAAAGACAGCCCACACACCTATCAATCATCAAACCGTGGAGTCTTGTTGAGTTGTATCGATGCATAGAGATGTACTACAGCAAAAGTATTCTCCGTCGGGACTTCCTTCAACAACACCACGCCGTTATCTTGATTCTGATTGGCCAGAAGACATTATCAAAGATGTTCTATTGAGAAGACGATCACTACCTGACAAAAGTTTTCAAAACCGTTTCGAGTCTTCGGTATTTTTGTTTTTGGCGTGAGAATAGTTTGGGCAGCGTGAGAGCATGAGATTGAGAGTGAAAGCGTGTGTCACACGCCAGATGCGTGAGAGTTGGCAACCCTGGCTTATTCTTTTCAGTAGAGTGGTTAACCATTATCATTCAATTGTGTGAAAAACAACATGTATAACTTGTATTTTATTGTGCTGTGTTGATCGAGGCTGGAGGGAACACTTTTGTTTCGTAGCCAAGATGGCGATCGTTGAGTGCGAGTCTTCAGCGTTCCTCTCAACTCTTTGAACGTTAAGAGTGCACTGTCCGGATGCTAATAATGTCCTACTTGGCATTGTGACTCACTTATTCACTCGAAGCACATTTAAGTACATAACATAAGCTTGCTAATTTAGACACAAAAAGGACACATTTCAGGTCATTATATAAACGTTCCATAGGCTACGTAACTCAACTCAAACCACCATCTTTTTTAAACCTAACCAAGTCGTTGATTTTTGCCTAAACCTAAGAGAGAGTCGAGACCAAACGTCCATATGTGGCGAGTTGGACATGAGGACGGGTTGGCAGGATTTCGATGGTCTGAGATTCACCACAAGTTAAAATGTGTGGCTGAACCTTTTAGTCCACTTGTGAGCTTTGACCTCCCGACCCCTGATGATCCATCCATTACTCACTATGCCTTGATTTTTAACTTAATCACTTGTCCTTGAGGCTGCACGAAAGAAAGAGCTTTTTAAGGAGCTGTTTGATTACAGGTTTTGCCAAATAAATGTTTTATTTGGTTTATTTGACGAAGAAAAAAATTTATTTGATGGACAGTGTTCTCTTTAAAAGTTGCCCCTAACCCTAACTGTTGTTATATATCAATCATTTAAAATTTAAATATGTCCGACATGTTGATATGCTTTGTATATTCCTTCCTGCAGCCTTCTTGCAGATGTTAAACCACTCAGCAATACAACGGCTGAAACAAAGCTAATCCAATAAAGTGTCTATAAATACAAATCAACAGAGAAAGATACAAGAGAGGGTAAAATGAGGGTAAAGGTGAGCATGAGCAGCTCCACACATCTGGCTGAGACATTAGACCCCCCCCCACTGACCTGTCAATGGTCCAAAACTAAGAGATGGATAACCCTGAGCTGGATCTTATTCAAACACAGAACACACACTTCGCTCCTCAGATCTCTCCACACCACACACACGTGTAACATTGAGTCACTAGCTGGTTTACTGACACACAAAGCGAATGGTGTTTCTGTCAGAAGGCGTTTGATAAAGTTACCCAGACTTTTACTATTCTTATTATAATTTCTCCAAATCTGTTTCCATCTGTTTGCTTCCCCTCCCGTCAGCAGCTCCAGCTATGCACTGGACAAACATGGCGCTGAAAAGCCATCCATCACCTCTCTTTCCTGGAGTTATGATTGGAACAAGGCGGAGAATTCCAGCCGGAGAAAACAGTGAGAACGTGGAGTTTAGTTTTAGTTTAGAGGATCTGCTTCCTGTGCTTGCTTGCTCTCGTGGGGGGGGGGGGGGGGGGATCAGAATCAGAAATCCTTTATTTGTCGAGCAGCCGGGGCGGTGGTGGCGAAGTCGATAGGGACTTCCCGGCAAGACCAAGTGTCCCTGAGCAAGGCACCGTTCCCTGCACTGCTCCCCGGGCGCCGTTCAAAATGGCAGCACACTACTCCTAACACAGGATGGGTCAAATGCGGAGAAACAATTTCCCCACGAGGGGTTAATAAAAGTCCATCTTATGTACAACTGCAAAGGTACAGTGCAGACGAAAGGTAGGAGTAAAAAAGTAGACTTATATATTAAATAAAGAGCATCTTAGAAAAGTAATAAAGTAGTATCTTAACAAAGTAAATGAACACATACAAGTATTGAAGTAGCCAGTATTGAGCAACAGTCTGCTTTCCAGACCGTACTTGTGTAGTTGCTTTCCGTCACGTTTTTCCATTTACATTTGCATCTGCCACCACTGGCCCTTATCAACCACATACTACTCTCTCCTAATGATTTAACAGTTCATTTAATCACAGCAATGGAGCTCTTGATCCATCACAGGCGCTCTGAATGACAGTGATGAAGTATAGAGGCGTCTCTGCCGCTGCCAGGACCAAACTCTGCTGGAGCTTGATGGATCTATTTAGCTGAGGGCTGGATGGAGGAATATGTTGTTTTCACACCGCGGCCTGTCAAACATTCGGGGCAGGTAACGTATTCACATCGAGGGCCCCGGGGCCACAGCCTCAAGCCCACGCTGACCCGGGTTCCTGTCACACAACGGAATATCTGACAACAGAAAAATGAAAAGGCTGCCACGGTTAAGGTTTCTCGTTTAATGAGGTCTGAATTCAACACGCTTCTGACTTGGAGTTTTTGACCATGTTAACTTTTTAACCAAAGATCAGTGTTGGACCCACAGTTCTGTTTGGCGTATTAATAGACACTGGAATGCAGAGGTGGGAAGTAACTAATTACATTTACTCAAGTACAGTTTTGAGATACTTGTACTTCTACCCCACTACAGTTCAGAGGTACATGGTGTACTTCTACTCCACTACATGTATGTAATACCTTTAGTTACTTCACAGATGTGGATGAATGATGTGAAATCTAATCAAGTGTTAAATCAGACTTTAGTTCCACCTGGAGTAAATCCACCAGCTACCCTGCAGTCTACAAAGCCATTCAGACTAGCTGCACCTTCACCAGCTTTGAGAACACTTTCATGATCAATCATTATAAAACATATCATATATATTATTCTGAAATGGACCAATCTGCACAACGACTACTTTTACTGTCTTTCACTATATTTTGATGAGAATACTTTTCTACTTTCACTTGAGGAACATTTTGAATGCAGGACTTTTACTGTAACAGAGTATTCCTACACTCTGGTACTTCTACTTTTACTCAAGTACAAGATCTGAGTACTTCTACTTTTACTCAAGTACAAGATCTGAGTACTTCTACTTTTACTCAAGTATAAGATCTGAGTACTTCTACTTTTACTCAAGTACAAGATCTGAGTACTTCTACTTTCACTCAAGTACAAGACCTAAGTACTTCTACTTTTACTCAAGTACAAGATCTGAGTACTTCTACTTTTACTCAAGTACAAGATCTGAGTACTTCTACCTTTACTCAAGTACAAGATCTGAGTACTTCTACTTTCACTCCAGTACAAGATCTAAGTACTTCTACTTTTACTCAAGTACAAGACCTGAGTACTTCTCGTAAGTTATGGTTAAAATGACTAGATCTCACACAGGCACATAAGGCAGATCAGGTTTCCTACAGGTGGGATGCATCCTTCATTAGACCTGGTCAAACTGTATGGAGCCATGTTGCAGTGATACTGTGTGCTTGTGTTCCTGTATTTTCAGGTGTTGTTCAAAGATGTATAAAAGTAGTGAAATATATGCAACGTGTAAGTGCTACCAAATATCTGTAATGCAGATCTAAGAGTTATATCGCAATTTTGTTGTAGTTTTACTAGCGATATGATGAGAATGACTTCACACCTTAAGCTTGTTGAATAATAAGTAATGTATTTAATATTTAAAGGATTGTATGCACAAAGCTGGTTCTGCCAATGACCCTCTTTGCTTACCCTTGAATTGTGTTATCCTCCTGGTTTAAGGCCCGCCACATTGAAGCGTCACCAACATGCCCACTTGGTAGGGCTCCTCAATTAATCGTATTTTAATCGCGATTGCAATTATGGCTTGCAACGATTAGGAAAACAACGTAATCGAAATAAAACGATTTATTTTTGTATTCAGTTGAATTATAGTTAAAGTTCAGGGTAATCAACTGTTAAAAACATACTGTTCAAAAAAAAATTCTCCAATAAATGGATGTTTTCAAAGTCAATAATAATCGCAATTACAATTATTGACTCAAATAATCGAGATTATGATTTTTGTCCATAATCGAGCAGCCCTACCACTTGGTTGCTCTTAATCCTCCGGACTCAGTACTAGTGAGCTGGACGGGTAAAGTCTGTTTCATGTCTGGTCTGAATACGGACATTTAAGTTCTTGCACACAGCTCACACTGGTAATGATTGTTTCCATCAGCATGTTAGCATCATCATGCTAACATGCTGAAAGTAGTTCAGTTTCAAAGACCCATTAGCTTGGCTGTGTCTTATTTCTAAAGGCCCTATCAAAAAATGAGTTTTGTCTTGGGCAGTTATGATTTGGCAGAGCAGGAGAATCCCATAGCAACCCCCCGCCTCAAGAGGAACTTTGTAAATGTCCATCTAACCTGAGGAATGCATGGTAGTTTTTAACTCTTCCCACATCAGTCTCAAACATACCTTTGTGGCAGACCTTAAGGACTTATATTATTGATTCTTTAGATTGTTTGGAAGAGGATATTCCTGGTTAGCTTACATAGCAATCCCCCACCTCAAGAGGAACTTTGTAAATGTAACATGTCCGTCTAACCTGGGGAGTGTTCAACTCTTCCCTCAGACTAACATACCTTTGTGGCAGACCTTGGGGCCGGCCTGTAGTGAAATATTTTTCCCTCAAAGTCTGGGGCTGCGCTCAATAACCACTCCATAACTCTGAGCCACAGAAGCGGTAAAAACATAAATAGCATTAGAGGATATGTATTTAGCAGCTCTCTGCAGTCTGAACGGCAGCCACCGCGGACAGACCATCCATCCTGCGTTAGCCGAGGCTGCATTAGCGTAATAAGACAAGGTTGCTATCACGTTCCCCGCAGTCAATTCCCACCGTGAGGCCGGCGAGGGACAGCTGCCAACGCTCCTCATCCAGCAGCTGCTCCTGTGACGAGAGTTTTGCTGTAAAGAGTCGGAGGAAACGTGATTTACCGGGCTGAAAGGCATTCACCACGAAATCTGAGCGATCCGTGGGCCTTTTTTACACGCTGTAAATACTCCATCTTTGGCTGGGAGATTCAAGATTCAAAGATTCAACGGTTTTATTGTCATATGCACAAAGCTACAGTGTAGAAGCGGCAATGACGTTCTTCTGACCTGAGCTCCTCCAACAATGCAACGTATGTAATACAATTCAAAAATATAAAATAATGCAAAAAGTCTATATACATGTAAATAGAATATGATATGTACAAGGACAGAATATGAAATGAAATAGTTTACATTAAGACAAAAATAAATACGGTGTGTGTGTGTGTGTGTGTGTGTGTGTGTGTGTGTGTGTGTGTGTGTGTGTGTGTGTGTGTGTGTGTGTGTGTGTGTGTGTGTGTGCGTGCGTGTGTGTGTGTGTGTGATGGAGTTTTTAGTGACATACTCTTTTTCTGTCAAACTCACATCAGCTCGATTTCTCTCTTTTTCTTCCATCTCCCGCTCAGAGTTCACCTGACAGATCCAACCTGGCACTTTGGACGTGTTTCCAAACGTCATTTTGCACGTTGCAGCGCTACAACATGACCTAGAAAGACATAAGATATACAACAGAGAGTGTAAGACTGCTGAGCCATGTCACTTTTTCATTTGCTAGGGCTCTCGTGCGCCTTATTTCTGCCTCTTCTCTCGTCTGCATCTTAATGAGGTGAGGAAAAGTCAGAATGTGTAAGGTTGATCGTGTGTGTTGTGTGTGTGTGTGTGTGTGTGTGTGTGTGTGTGTGTGTGTGTGTGTGTGTGTGTGTGTGTGTGTGTGTGTGTGTGTGTGTGTGTGTGTGTGTGTGTGTGTGTGTGTGTGTGTGTGTGTGTGTGTGTTGAAATACAGCGGCGGAGTCCATGTTATGACAGGGTAACGAGTGAGACAGGCCAGAAGCAACCGGTCATGGAGGGAAAGAAACAAAGGCACACTGCTGCACTAACACATACCTACAGCTCATGGCAGATTTGAATCACATGCCTGCTCTCAGTACACACACAGTTTCACATACAAAACATAACAGTAATAAATAGCAGTTTTTTTAGGTTCAGAAACTGAGCTTTTTCTAATGAGAAAGCCAATACTCTGACTCTGAACCCTTCATGGGGCTGATATATGTTATTTAACTTCCCAGAAGGGATAAAAGAGAGATGGAAAGCTGACCCAAAAGGGTAGGAGAATGTAAAGCCACGGCCAAACGTCTAGGTAAAGAAAATTAATCGTAAATTGTGTCGCTAACCGCACCATAAGGACGTGTTTCAGTGCACACACCAGAGCTGCCTCGCAAAGACGGCTAATTCTGAGTGACAAGCAGTTCAACACACGCTAACCGAACTGCGAGTCAGCACTCAATATCAATTAGAGAAAATCCTAAACAGAGGCAAATAAAGCCGTACACGTGAGCGGTATCGACAGAAACTCCAATGGTTTGTTCGAGAGCCTCTGTGTACGCAACGATCTGAAGCGGTCACCCCGAACAGGCGAAAGTCCGCGGCGTAATGAGAAGCGAAGGGTAAATAAACTCAAGAGTGTGGTGAGACAGGACAGACCGGCTGCAAACTGCTGCTCTGCTTTTTCTACAGCTCATCGTGAGGAGGGCCACTTGCAAATGCAATCTGTCGTCAAGTGTATACTCGTTTCCTCATCAAACACCGACAGGCTGACAGAGATTCAAAGGCTTTATTGACACACGCACACAAACTACAGCGTATGCACATCTTCGGTCTCAGGCTCCTCCAACACGGCCAAGTACATTTAGACATAACAACAAATAAGAAATAGTGCGAGAACAAAGAATTTAATTTGATAAGGAAATAAAATACAATGAAGACGTCAATACAATTTAAATGGTCAAAATGAATGAAAAAAATAGGAAATAAGTAAACTAAATACAATTTTAAAACAAAATGGATTTCATACTGTATCGATACATTGTGTCCTCATACGGTTAATGTAAGAGCCACTAGAGCACATATTTATATTGTTGGCATGACAGATTACATAGTCTTGTTTATCATTTAAATTAATACCACTGTTTTTGTATCGTTTTTTACATTATGACAGATGGGCTATGCTAAAATTAGGTTTCTGTTTGCTAACAATTAGTTATAAAGTATTATATTTTATTATTTACAACAGGTGATGAGGCCGTAACGCTTCCTTCAGTGCGCCTAGCCAAAAAGAGTTTCTTAACGTTTTGCTACGAAAAAGATGATTAACTTTAATAATCCCTAAATGTTATGTGCGTCCCTTGAGTTGTTTGGGTCTTCACTAAAATATCCTTGCAGACTAAGACCAGGAACTTGGCAGAGGTGGGAGAAGTACTCAGATCTTGTACTTGAGTAAAATTAGAAGTACTTGGATCTTATCCTTGAGTAAAAGTAGAAGTACTCAGATCTTATACTTGAGTAAAAGTAGAAGTACTCAGATCTTGTTCTTGAGTAAAAGTAGAAGTACTCAGATCTTGAGTAAAAGTAGAATTACTCAGATCTTGTACTTGAGTAAAAGTACTCAGATCTTGTACTTGAGTAAAAGTAGAAGTACCAGAGTGTAGGAATACTCTGTTACAGTAAAAGTACTGCATTCAAAATGTTCCTCAAGTGAAAGTAGGAAAGTATTCTCATCAAAATATAGTGAAAGACAGTGAAAGTAGTCGTTGTGCAGATTGGTCCATTTCAGAATAATATATATGATATGTTTTATAATGATTGATCATGAAAGTGTTCTCAAAGCTGGGAAAGGTGCAGCTAGTCTGAATGGCTTTGTAGACTGCAGGGTAGCTGGTGGATTTACTCCAGGTGGAACTAAAGTCTGATTCAACACTTGGTTAGATTTCACATCATTCATCCAGATCTGTGAAGTAACTAAAGGTATTACATACATGTAGTGGAGTAGAAGTACACCATTCACCTCTGAACTGTAGTGGAGTAGAAGTACACCATTCACCTCTGAACTGTAGTGGAGTAGAAGTACACCATTCACCTCTGAACTGTAGTGGAGTAGAAGTACAAAGTAACATAAAATGGAAATACTCAAGTAGAATACCTCAAAATTGTACTTAATTACCAGAGTAAATGTACTTAGTTACTTCCCACCTCTGGATCTCGGTGCATTGGACAAACGGCTGCTACACCAGTCGGCACCGTTTCTCCTCACATATTTCAGTTGTCATTGGCCCCGAGGGGTGCGTCAGGATGAGACTCTGCAGGGCAGCGGGCTCTCCCTTTCGGGGAGCAGCGGAGGAATGTCAGGCTAAATAAACAGGGTGTCTGCTGGAGAACTGACCCAGCTCCTCTGCACTCCCTCAGCCAGGAGGAGGTGGAGGAGGCATGGAAGGAAAGGCACTTAACACTGAACAGTATGTACACATGTCTGGGAACACGTAGACAGTCAAAGGTTTGAGCGGTATGGATTTTGAAGGCAGATATCGAAGTGTTTAGACTGAAAAGATGACAGCATCGTATACATTTATTCCAGGCACAAAGAATCCATATTGTTATCCGTGTATGGATGGACAGATCTCAGCTTTTAAATGAGATGCTACACCCTTTAGTTTGGACTGGACTAAAAGGACATATGACCCAGTAATCTATATGTACAATCAATGATAGATGTACCATTTTTATTATAGAATGTATTGTGTATTGGCTCCAGTGTGATTTATGTGCTGATTTTAGATTTCTGGCATTTTATGTATAGCTTACATTTCTTGTACGTATAGCTTATATTTCTTGTAACGCTCCATTATGCTGTCCTGTCTACATGTTGTCTTCATCAGTGTAAACATTGTGATTTATTACTGCTCGGTCTGCTTACATCCGATTCCATACCTTGAATTTGAAGCTGCATTGTTGTCGTTTTTTTGGCAGGAGAAAACACATCTGATATCGCTTTAGACATTGGAAGTTTGGACAATCCAGCATTTGTTTTGACTCATGTTCTTCCAACTCAGTATTTGGACAGGTACAGTACAGAGGAGGGATCCCTCTCCCAGGACGGACAGACGTGCAATAGATGCCGTCTGTAAATTGAAGAGATAATACATTTTACAGCATAGGTAGTCCAGATGTTTGGAAATGCATGTATCTGTAATAAGAAGATGAATCCACGAGGATGTCAACAATCCTGTGGGAGCCATCAGGGAAGTAATATGATGAGAGTCAGGCAGGACCGCAGAGACAGGTTCAGCCACGACTCGAAGTCCACGACTCAGATCCAGAACTCAGGATAGAGCATCCAGGACACACGACCACAGCAACAGGATTAGCCTCGACTCCGGATCCCGGCGTAGATACGGACATTCAGAAGTAGTTTATCTCCCAACTCCTTTGTTTACTTCCAGAACATAAAAGACATCACTATTACCTCATTCACACCAACGCAACTCCGGTTCAAGCTCCGTAATAGAGCTTTTCAGGTTCAGAACCAGTTCTTCGGTTTAGCTCTGTCTGGCTCTTTTCACACCGGCCAGAGTCCGACTGGTAATGCGTCATTGCGTCATCGTTTGCGTCATGACGTAACCGTTTGCGTGCCTGCTTCATAAAGCCAAACCGTGCGGATGTGGAGCAAAAGCACCGCATACGTCACGCTTACGTCGGGGCGGGGGCAGAGACAGATCAACTCCTGAACAACAACAAAAAGCCCGCGTTGTATCCAGTTTGTACGATGGAGAAACTTAACAAGAGTTTCAGAGTTTCTGCCATAGACTGTATAAATAAAGGTTTCTGCTCATGGTGAAGCAACGTGTCTGCGTGTTAAGGTGGAACCTGAGCATTCACGTTGATCACCTCTCGTTATAACTCATTATAAATCTATAAAACTATAAATATTAAACTTTACTTCACGTGTTCATTTGAGAACAGCTGTTGCATACCTGGGTGAAGGTTACAGTTCATTTAAATGAAAGATACAACGTTACTCCACACTCATGGTTCAGTCCACCTTAAGAAATAAGACCGACCTCGGAAGCAGTTGTGCTTTAAAAAAAACCTTTATTGACACGAGTACACTTTGTTATAAGAATATAACTAAACCACAGAAATGACTCCGGAAAAGCTGCAGATAGAGCCATAAGAAATGAATGCAACTGATTTCATCCGCGCAGTTTGGCTTTATGAAGCAGGCACGCACATGGTTACGTCATGACGCAAACGATGACGCATTACCAGTCGAACTCTGGGCGATGTGAAAAGAGCCAGAGCTAAACCGAAGAACCGGTTCTGAACCTGAAAAGCTCTAACACGGAGCTTGAACCGGAGTTGCGTTGGTGTGAATGAGGTAACAGAGGGTGAAAAGAGGTGCTGCAGCACAGGCTGTGAGAACAATTGCTTTTTGAACATTAAAGCAAGGAGACATGTCGCAGTAGAGACACTACATACTGATATACACCTGAACATCAACAGGAGAGGACTCTTTAAAGTAGAGACACTACATACTGATATACACCTGAACATCAGCAGGAGAGGACTCTTTAAAGTAGAGACACTACATGCTGATATACACCTGAACATCAGCAGGAGAGGACTCTTTAAAGTAGAGACACTACATACTGATATACATCTGAACATCAACAGGAGAGGACTCTTTAAAGTAGAGACACTACATACTGATATACACCTGAACATCAGCAGGAGAGGACTCTTTAAAGTAGAGACACTACATGCTGATATACACCTGAACATCAGCAGGAGAGGACTCTTTAAAGTAGAGACACTACATACTGATATACACCTGAACATCAGCAGGAGAGGACTCTTTAAAGTAGAGACACTACATACTGATATACACCTGAACATCAGCAGGAGAGGACTCTTTAAAGTAGAGACACTACATACTGATATACACCTGAACATCAGCAGGAGAGGACTCTTTAAAGTAGAGACACTACATGCTGATATACACCTGAACATCAGCAGGAGAGGACTCTTTAAAGTAGAGACACTACATGCTGATATACACCTGAACATCAGCAGGAGAGGACTCTTTAAAGTAGAGACACTACATGCTGATATACACCTGAACATCAGCAGGAGAGGACTCTTTAAAGTAGAGACACTACATACTGATATACACCTGAACATCAGCAGGAGAGGACTCTTTAAAGTAGAGACACTACATATTGATATACACCTGACCATCAGCAGGAGAGGACTCTTTAAAGTAGAGACACTACATACTGATATACACCTGAACATCAGCAGGAGAGGACTCTTTAAAGTAGAGACACTACATGCTGATATACACCTGAGAATGAAGATAATAGGGCCTCTTAATGGTAACTTACTTATTAATTATTATATGAATTTGAGTAGTATAAGTTAAGAAAACTGAACCGAATATTGTTTTTATTGTTTTATGTACTTTCTTCAATCGGGGTCTATAGATAAAAACAAGCATCTTGGCTAACATGAAACTAGTATCCTGGATGAACAATACATTTAAATAAAAGCTTAAAAAGCACCATGTTCACCAAAGAGGTGTCTGTTAATAAGCTAAAGACGTGACATGTGCATTTACAGAATAGTTCAACAAGTTTTTTGTCAACACCTTTCCCTCCTTTCTTTCTCTCTGCGCTCAAACCCGAGTCCCAACGCAATTCTGACATACAAATGCATCATCACCATAATACATCATCGTGTGGTTTACAGAGCACACTGAGACGGCACACACACACACACACACACACACACACACACACACACACACACACACACACACACACACACACACACACACACACACACACAGGGTCTGTGTAATGTCCTGCTACCCGGGGGATACAATTGAATTATTTTGTAGAGAAAGTGAAAAATGATATTATTTCTGTGGACACATGTTAACTTTAGTATGTGAATGCCATACTGATAGTGTGTTTACATATAGATGTGATAGCATTGAATGTGTGTGTGTGTGTGTGTGTGTGTGTGTGTGTGTGTGTGTGTGTGTGTGTGTGTGTGTGTGTGTGTGTGTGTGTGTGTGTGTGTGTGTGTGTGTGTGTGGCTTATCAGTGTGTTATCAGTGGGTGTATTCTGGTCTCTGCTTTATCTGTGTTTTACTTTCTCTCCTCTGCTTCTGCTTTGTGTCACTCTGCCACAAGCTGACATATTTAGGCAAAGTCATGACTAATCATCTGCCTGAAACATTAGCTGAGGCGTTGTAAAAGCTCAAGGCCGATACTCAGGCAGGGGGGGGAATGAGGGAATTCACCCAAACATCGCTTACAGAGACTTATACTTGGATTTAGAGTTAAGTCAGGGTGAGTGTTGCTAGCCTCCCTGATGTTAAGTGCTCCGTAAGTACGGAGACGTCATGTTGAAAATGAATTGCATTAGAAATCGGAGCTACAGAAGAGATACTGTACGGATTAATAATACGCTGCTTTATTAGGCACGAGGGTTCCTTTATATTACATAACATATTTGTTCATATATTAGATACGAATCTTCTTACTTTTGGATTGTTAGAATATAATTGTCACCCAAAAGTAAAATGCAGGAATTAAAGTAAACTCATTGACTATTTTCAAAATGAATGTGGATATGAACTTTTAAAGAGGACAAGCTTTAGTGTCTCTCCTGGGACATGTCTCCATGCTTTAATGTTCAGAAATATGTAAGTGTAATAATGTAAATTATTTTTGCCATGTGTGTGATATAGACAGAAGACAATAATTTGAGAGAACAATGTCTGTCATTACATTTACCACATTATTAAACCAGAGCGTATTTGATAATAACAATAGACACAATCATATTGTGTACACGCAGATTGACACACAGCTCAAGTGTTTCAACTTTTAATATCATCTTATTTTACGAAATACACATTTTTAGATTGAGGCCTGGATCAAAAAGTCCTTAGACAGATTAGTAAAAAACGTAAGAACTTGAACCTTGATAACACACACACGTATACATCACTTCAGGGGACATTACATTGACTTACATGCATTGCCTGGAGACTTATCCTAACCTTAACCATAAACACATGCAGGTCCCCACAAGGATAGTAATGCCAGGACACACACACACAAAGTCTTCCCCTCTAGTTGGCCTGTGACAAATCATGACAGTAAACCCCAGGGTTGAGGGTTGGCTTTGCGGTGAATAATATCCTTGAAGCGCACTTTCAGCAGCCTGGAATAAGCAGATAAGCAAAAGTAAGTCCGCTAATAGTGAAATATGGGAAGTGTTGACATGTAACCGGAGCGCGTAGTTTCTCTCCAGAGCCGCGCTGAATCACAGCAAGCAACAAGGTGAGAGGGAGAATCCTGATGAAGCTGTGAAGACTCGATCAATACCAAATCAGAGGCAGAGGGATCAGGGAGAAAGTGTACAAGGAATGGAAAAAAGTAGAAGGATGAAAGAGGAAGAAAGTGAGAAAATCTGAAGGGAGAGAAGGGTGGGGAACTAATGAAACACAACAACAAGAGAAAAGAAAGGAGAGACATCTGAATGGTTGCTTGTGATGCTAATAGAAGTTAGCATTTTTCCATTAGATTCCAGATTAGTGCAGAAAAAGAGCACTGTGGCAAACACACATTTATGATACTTAACACCTTTTTAGAGCAGGATAATCGGCCAATGCTACCAACACTTATATTTTTAAAGTGTCAATGCAATAACCAGAAGTAAAAAGCTAATGTCAGGCTATAAAGGAAGTACTAAACGGTTGCATGACTCACTTCTGCTAAGCTAACGGTGGCTAATGCTCGGCGGCGTGATTACCTAATTTAGCCACTTGTTAGCAACAGCTGTTTTTATAGCACATAGAAACATCGCCAGTTGGGTATTTACTGACGTATTTAATGTCGTAAAACTCTCTTCAGCTAGCGTTAACCACAAACCTTATTTCAGGCTTCTAATCAAAAACAGTTCAAAGAAACGCAGACTTTGACACGAGGGAACAGGAAGATGTCAAATGCTAAGTCATTGACAGAGTTGGGGGTCATTCCTGCATCACTCTATAAGCAGACAAATAACAAGAAAAAATAAAAGGAGAGGAGGATGAGGAGGCAGGAAACAAGAGGTTAAGGGGCGAATATTGAGAGAAGGAAGGAGCCATAAAGGAATATAAACATTGATATATATATAAGGAGAGAGAGATGGAGAATGAGATTGCGGTGGAAAGAGGAGTGTGAGTCTAAATCGAAGACACTTAGAGAAAGCTCATTGATTGTGGTCACGGCTGGCTGGGCCCTCCTATTTGGTTAGTCATCTATTTCTCCTGTATGCTGAGATCAAGACTTTCTCCTCCTCCTCCTCCCCTTTATCTCTCCATCAGAGATGACTGGACCAACTAGACCTGCAACTTTTCTACGGAGAGGAAGCCAAACTTATAATTACTGCCTCTAACATCCTATAAAGCAATTCTCTTGACGTCAGCAGTGGCCGGAGGAAGGCGAGCTGTCCAGTGATGTGTCAAGTAGGCAACAGAAGCACTCACCGATGATAAGAGGCAAGTTCAGCATTTGACTGACGCCAAATCTAGTCAGCAGGTGATATTACAGACATGTTCCGGATCAAAATGAAAGTCGGTGCCAAGTTGGGTAGCTAACGAATTTGAAGTCATGTATATCGGCTAATAGGGCGTCTTTGCTAGCTGAAGGTACACATTTTACTGAAGCACACGTCATTTTTTGAGTTACTGTACAGGAAGGAAAGAAGATTGTATTTGGACTACTTTTAGACAGAGAATGTAATCTGAGAGGTTTAATAACATTTTTTATTTAATCTTGACCACTTACGTCAAGTATAAAGTGTAATTTTGCTAACAAAAAGTGTCATGGTGGAGCAAAGTACCACCGAATGTCAGGGTGGGGAAAATAGGACCCAAGTTGTTAACAAAAAGCGAGCTTATATATTATTTTAAAAAAGCCCGAAGACATGAAAAACAAGAAACTAATTAACAAAAACAAAATCGGGGAGCACGACAGACAGGAACAAACTTACAGGCGGGAGACATGGACATGCAAAGGCGAGGTAGGGAACAAGGACATGAAGAGACGACAGGTAGCATGGACATGGAAACATGACAAACCGACATGGAGCACAGGGGAAGACAAGACTAAATACACAGAAGGGTAATCACAGGACAAGACACAGCTGGGCAGGAGAGGCAGAAACACAAGGGCAACAGGTGAACACAATCAGGGTGTTTCTCAATGTCGAGTACGCTTGCTTGGTAGCACATGTCTTCCGAGCGTCTTGCTTCAGAAGCGAGGCAAGAATACTTCCTGGCATTCGGAAAACAAAGAGTGGAACAGGCTAGCAAGTGTGCAGGTGTGTGTGCGTCATATGAGAAGCCCCGCCTTACATTTTCCACCACAGATTTGGGGAAATTGGTCCGTGTGCAAAGCATTGTGGGGATTTTAAGACCACGGAGTGTACACATGTGCAGCCTCGAAATTTCTCTAAACGAAGTACGCCGGGCTCGGTAGAATTCCAAGTATGCTGGAACAGTCCTTCGGCGGCACTCGATGACGTAGCATGCTTGAAATAGTGGCTCTGGAGCAGCCTTCCTCGACATTGAGAAACACCCTCAGACACACCAGGGAAACTAACGACAGGAAGGCAGACACAGGAAGTAGCATCAGACAAGACACAAGGAGGAAAACATTTCAAAATAAAAGGTTGTAAATGAAAACATAAATCCAAAACCATGACACCGAATGCTGAACAAGAAACTTTTAAGCAACCGAAATCAACTAAGATCACACACATGGTTTCAATTCTAACATTAAAAACACAGCTAACACATAAATCGGACATCACCATGGTAGCGACCTGTCAATCAAAAACATCGCCTTAAAGCACACCATTCTTCATCGTGTTTTTGACTCTAAATGAGACCACACTTACTAACCATCAGGCTGAATGGAAATGGACTTGAAACGAGCGATTGAGACCATGAACGTGTCTGTTATGTGGAAGAAGAATAGAATAGGATCCCCTAATGAAGCAAAGGCTCATCGGATGCTCTTTTCCGTAGGCTGCCGCTCGATTAAAAGAGAAATGGAAAATATATTACAAGAAAAGAGTGTTTCAAATCTTCCATAAGTACTGGGGGGAGGTGATACTTTGATGCCTCAATTCAGCAAAGGTTCATGAAGACAGATTGGGTCACTTATCCTCATCATAAAATATTACAATTAACACCAATGTAACCCTGTGAGGGGAGGAATGAAAAGAGAGAGAGGGGGACATGTGAAATAAGACAGAGATGAGGAAAGAAAAGTAATGTAAAAACAGCGATGATGTCACAAACGAGCTGAGGACCAAAATGCAGAACACGGGAAACCAGAGATAGTCGGTAACCAGCTTTATTAGAGTCAATAGGCTGGTAGGAGACAACACGGCAGATAGTAGGCAAAGTGCTGGTCGGGGACAGGCGAGGGTTCCGGGAGAAGGCAGGACGGGAGTCACAGGTACAGAACGGGTCAGGGAGCAGGCGAGGCAGGCTGGTCAGGGACAGGCAGGGTCGAAACCGGGGAGAGCAATCTGACGGGTAATGCGGGAAAGACTGGCATGCTGCAAAGTACGATCTGGCACTGAGGTGAAAGTGAAGTGGGCCTAAATACTAACGGAGCTGATGGGTGTAACAGAGTGAGAGAGAGACAGGGTGAGACTACCAGGTGACTAAGGAATGTTAATGCAGAAAATAGGTGAGTGAGAAAGCAGATTGTGACAGATGAAAAACTATGGGACAGTGGGAGAGAGACACGAAAGAGAAGATCGATAGAGAAAGAAGACACAAGATTAGAGAAGAGACTGGATCAGAGGAGGAGGAATTCAGCCAAGGCAACAAGGACACGGAGGAGGAGGAGGAGGAGGAGGAGGAGGAGGAGGAGGAGGAGGAGGAGGAGAAATAGATAGTGTGTTAGCTGAAAACAATGAAGTCGAAATCCGCTCTTTCAGGAATGAGGCAAGAGAAAGGGAAAAAAAAGCAGTATTGGATTTTATTGCAAAAGAAAATTGAAGTTTGCAGCTATTGAAGTTTATCAATTATAGATTTAATCATGAATTGAGAAGACTAAGTTAACACTGCTGCTAGAACATGTTCACACACACACACACACACACACACACACACACAATAAGCCTTGTGATCCCAGCTGATAGATACACGTCCATAAACCCATGATACTGTGTCATGTGAGATACTTAGACATCTGAGCCAGATACATCTGGTGTTGAAGGTGTGGTGTGTGTGTGTGTGTGTGTGTGTGGTGTGTGTGTGTGTGTGTGTGTGTGTGTGTGTGTGTGTGTGTGTGTGGTGTGTGTGTGTGTGTGTGTGTGTGTGTGTGTGTGTGTGTGTGTGTGCGTGTGCGTGCGTGTGTGTGTGTGTGTGCGTGCGTGTGTGTGGCCTGGCATTACTATCCTTGTGGGGACCTAAATCTGTTTATACAGTCATGTGTGGGGACTGGCTTCCCTTATGGGGACAACATGGAGGTCCGCATAAGGGGAATCATTATTTGTAGGGTGAATACTTGGTTAGTGTTAGGGTTAGGGTTAGGTTAAGGGTAAGGGTTAGGGTTAGGCATGTGTTGGTTATGGTTAAGGTTAGGATAAGTCTCCAGGAAATGCATGTAAGTCAATGTAATGTCCCCTGAAGTGATGTATACATGGTGTGTGTGTGTGTGTGTGTGTGTGTGTGTGTGTGTGTGTGTGTGTGTGTGTGTGTGTGTGTGTGTGTGTGTGTGTGTGTGTGTGTGTGTGTGTGTGTGTGTGTGTGTGTGTGTGTGTGTGTGTGTGTGTGTGTGTGTGTGTGACCTCAGTGGACAGAAACTCTTCCTCTAACCCGCATTACTGGGCAATGAAACAGGCACCATGGACACGGGGAAAGAGGATTAGAACGTAGAGACATGCAGTGGATCAATCAGGACGCAGCTTAGGGTCACTGAAGTACGTAAAGCACATAACGAGGGTGAGAACCAGAGGGGAAAAGAGACTTTAGCGGCAAACATGAGTTATTTATTAAAGGAAAGCTCTTGATAAGGTCTTTCAAATGCAGAAAGGCACATGTGAATTATACATCGATCTTGAATTAAACATTTTAAACCCAAAAGCCTTCCACTTATTGAACTATTTGGTGACAAAAGAAAAAAATAGCTATATTGATATCAACATGTTCTTCATAAAGTATCCCCTTCCACGTCTGTGTATACATGTTGTGTAATGTTAGATAAGATACTGTTCAATACACAAAGTCAGTACAAAGTTTAGCACATGTTCTGTTTATAACCATTCTTCCACAACAAGTTTACCGTGTAGACTCGAGTCACTAAATCGATGGATTTAGACTCGACTTGACATCAAAAACGACTTGAACTTATCTTTACACCAATGACTCGTAACTAACTTGGACTTGTGCCTTTGGACTTTAACATACTTGAATCCTTCCACCAAACATCACTTCATTTGGGACTTTTAAAGTCCATTTCCCTTAGGTCAGGTCGTACTTTTTTCTGTGTTTTCCGCGGCCTCCCTGCTGTAGTTTGTACAACATTTTGTGTGTAACTCGTGTGTGTGTGTGTGTGTGTGTGTGTGTATGAATGTACCCATGTGCACATTAGTGGCGCTACTTAAAACGGTTCCTGCCACAAGCCGTGGTGGCGTGTTAACACCCGGCGCTGGGCATTAAGTGTCGATGAGAGATGATACGGCTAATACGTGTTTATGTTCTGTCAGACAGCTAGCAGAGTGTGTGTGTGTGTGTGTGTGTGTGTGGTGTGTGTGTGTGTGTGTGTGTGTGTGTGTGTGTGTGTGTGTGTGTGTGTGTGTGTGTGTGAGTGTGAGAGAGAGAGAGAGAATGAAGGGCATCAAAGTCCTCCATCCAAACTATGTCAGCTATGTAATTCTTCTCCTCTGAGAACCAGGCATCTGTCAGACACAGACTTCAGCTGCCCTCGGCCTCTAAAGCTTTTTCCCAGAGTCTAAAAACCGAAACATTTAGCAAACAATTGAGGATTATTAGCAGGATTACAATTTTAGAATACGATTTATTCACATGCACATGCGCACACTACAACTCTCAGACTGAAGTTAGTGAAAGAAAATGCTTTTACTGTGTGGAAACGTTGCCATTATTTATAAGTCAGGGAACTTGGACAGACAGTGTCAATTCTGCTTTCTGTGATAATATATGGAAGGTGAAATATTTCACAAAATGACTTTACATTTAAATGTGTATAATGATGTTGGAGCCAGTGATACAGGCCACCTTGTCGGCTACATGTGCAGTTCTGTAAATTAAACTTTTCAATGCAGTTTGACATGGTGGCAAAAAACTTGCTGCTAGAAATAACACTGCAGCCCAAGATATAAATATTTACATTATATTATTAGAATGTAAGATTACAATTAAAGTTTTTTCAATTATTATTTTCTTTCAGGACATAATCATTGTCTGCAAATTGGGATTATTTTCTTTCGTATGTATTTGCTTGTTTGATATTGAAGGGGCCACACATAACAAGACTTATAAGTACTTTTATCAGACAGAAAATATTTTAACACATGTTCTTTGGTTTCTAAATGTTTCCATAGTTGTGTTTTCCGCCAGAATTGCAGAAGTGTGAATGTGACCATGTCTGCTGGACATCCACAGTCTTGACATTTTAAAACAAGAGTGTCCACTGACACCCCGGAAAACTCTCCATCCACTTGGAGCCTAATTCCTTTAAGTCAGCTAAGTTTACACTAAGTCCCAATCTATTCATGTTCTCATTACGTGTGCAGTGTTAACTCCCGCGTGTTTGGACGTGTACGTTCAACATCACCTTCCTATGCGCTTAATGCCCCCGCTATACATGCACAGTGTGTATGTCTATGGTAATGGGGTCCTGTCTAATATCTGTGATTTGTTATGATGGGGCTGTAAACTTTGGGGGGACAGAGGATGAGGGGATATGAAAGCATGGATGATGTGTATGCATGTGTGTGTGTGTGTGTGTGTGTGTGTGTGTGTGTGTGTGTGTGTGTGTGTGTGTGTGTGTGTGTGTGTGTGTGTGCGTGTGTGTGACAAATCTATTGGGGTATGATGACTTCATTACCTTTTGAAAGATAAACATCCCTCTCTTCCTCCACTCAGTGTGTAAAGTGTAAACTTCTCTGAGGGAACTATTGAATCACACTAATCATAATACTGGTTTGGTTTTGCTTGACCTACGGTTGGGGCTCCGCAGGACGTGCTTTGTTTGCCGTAGCCATTGATTTACTCTCATTGTTTCCACAACCTCCCCCCCCCCTTTTAGCAGGCACACGGAAAAACAAGAGCATTGGATTTGTAATAATAATTCAAAACAGCGATATAGATTTCTGCTACAAAGCTAAGCTCACTGGCAGAATTGAGACGTATTGATCTTATACCCATGGCGCTTCTCATCGGCATCAACAACAGAAAAGAGCATCAGAATTTATATCAGGGGGGGGGGGGGGGCGAGCCATGCAGAGCTGCGCTATTAGTCCATTTCTTTCTTTATCAACATTCGCCGCCTTCAAGGCAAGGCAATATTATTTATAGAGCACTTTTCACGTGGCGATTCAAAGGGCTTTACAGATTAAAAGCAAAAGACATTTAAGAACAAATACAGCATAAATACATTATTAAAAAGGCATTTAAAACAGGCATAAAAAGCAAAGGTAATGAAATAAAATAAATAAATAAACACAGCAGGTACAGAATACAGCGGCAATCTGGATTTAAAAATAGGAAGTGTTTCGGGGGAAGTGCACGATTTAGGCAGTTTGTTCCAGATTGTTGGGGCATAATAACTAAAAGCTGCTTAACCATGTGTAGTGGATATTCTCGGAACAGAGAGCAGACCCGACCCAGAAGACCTGAGACTCCTGGATGCTTCATAGTGATGGAGTAGGTCGTCTATATACCTCGGCCCTAAGCCATTTAGTGATTTAAAAACTAGCAGTAGTATTTTAAAATCAATTTGTCAATATTGCATCCTGAGATCAAAACTTCACAAAACAATACCAGTTATTAATAACACTGGTTCTTACATGTCATGTTAAAAAGAACAAGGGTTATAATACTACATACTGGTCACACAAGTGTTTAGATAAAATCATTTATGGCTGCAAAGTTAGTCTGTGTGAATTATTGGTGGTGAGTTTAACTTTGGTGACCTCTGACCTTCAAATGTACCTTGTTGATTGCTTGCTGTCTTAAAGGGTCATGCTCTTAACATCCCGATAGCAATAAACACATTAAATGCTTTGACAATAAATACATAAAGAAATGTCATCTGTGGAAGCCGTGGCGCTGTAAAAAGCACGACCAATCATCTGAGCCGGCTAAAGTAACTGGATGGCCTACCTGCCTGTCAGCCTTCCATCGGGGCACACACTTATCTCGTGCCCTCATTGGTCATGTGCGCGTTCCTGTGTGTTGGAGGAGGGGCTCTGTGAGGAAGTATTTTCGGTTGTGTATTTTCAAATTCTAGCGCACTCGGGCTGGTGTCTCCAAAATGACATACCCCACCTTAAACTGTGGTTACTTTGAAAGGAATTGATAATCAACAAAGGATGGAGAAATTGTAGATTATTAGCTGTGTTTTCATTAAAAACAGAAGTTGATGGTAAAAAACTAATCTCAAATAATATTCTGTGTGGATTTATTAGCCGTTAGCAACCAAACTAAGCAAAGCTAATAGCTAGCAAGTAGTCGACAGTGCTTAAATAAGTTTAAAGTGTAAAAGTATTATTTGAATAACTAAATGACTAAATGTACAATCCTGAGGCTAACGAGGAGTAAACGTACGGTACAGAGAACATTTTAATAACTTCAAGGTACTCTTGTTACAACTAGTGCTAGTCCCTGCTTGCTAGCATGTTAGCAGCTACAGTAGTTCATTAGCGCTGCTTATGGTAATCACATCACCAACACTTCTAGATTTAAATATTTTGGAAAGACATGAAGATACATTTTGCTGTATGGCTTTCTGGTGTGTATTTTTTAAATATTATACTTTTGATAATAAATATCACAGCTGCATAGTATGTGGATGTTGTGGTATACGGCATAGCGAGCATGAAACCATTATTTTAGAGTGAAGATGTGGTTTTCAGAGGTGGGAGTAAGTCCTACATGTGCAGGTCATGAGCAAGTCTCAAGTCACTGTGGTGAGAGTCAAGTCAAGTCAAGTCATTGCTCAGGTCAAGCAAGTCAAGTCATACGAAATTCTCGAGTCCCCACCTCTGATGGTTCTACATGACCGTTATTGGATTTATACGTTTTTTATTCAGTATTATTAGTGAGACATTTCTGTGATATTTCTTTATTTAACAGAGAACATATGTTAAACAGTAATGTAGACATCATGTTTGACTTCAGTACAGCCCTCCACTTATAACGTACCCTCATTTGACCTTTAGGTACTGTAGCATTGCTTTGGCAATCGTTGTTTTTGGACATTAGTCTTGTGTCGTTGGCCTTTGTTTTGATGCATTCATCCTCCTCACTCCACCCACAGTGCTAGAAGTGAACTGTTGTCTCAAGTGTTGTTGAGAAAGCCATCTGTGGTGAGGCTGTTTCTCGCCAAGGCGGGAGTTCTTCTGATGTGATTTTTCTGCCACGTTGGTGTGAATGCACCACAGAGTCTCATGTGTCAGTGTCTCTCTGCATTGTTCTTTAAGGGGGGGGGGGGCTTTAAAAACTAACTAGTTCCTACAAAGTGTCAGGCAGAAGGGGAAAATGTTTACAGCTGTCAGAAAAGGCCACACACCGAGTTGGAAAAGAAGAGGGGCGAGACACAATTGATCTCACAAAATAGCGGCGGACCGCGTTTGGACAGTTTTTCCTCCAAAGGCTTTCGTGGTGTTGCGTTCGGTCGTGTGCTCTACAAAGTGACCGTGTGAAGAATGGAAAACAGAGCTTGTGAAGTTCAACCCCTGCGTACTTTATCACCCCGTGTACTTGGATTGTTTTGCATGAAGGAGGCGTAGTTGTTGGATTGTCGTTTTCAGACACTTCCAATTATACCGTTAACGATTAAGAGAACCACTTTGTTAGAAGCATGTTGACAGCCTGATTATTCACAGACGTTCCTGCAAGTTTTAAATACTCCCATGTATTACAAGTTTGTTTCTTTTGAAATGTTTTTAAATATTTTGAGATTTGACGGAGCAAGGTCTGCTTTGATTAGTTCTTTTAGAGATGTGTCTGTGTTTGTCTTTAGAGTGTGTCAGGATCTACCAACAATTAAAGAACCTGAACCTGAACCTGAGTGCAAGATGTTGGGCTCTTTTTCAAGATTAAACTTATCTCATTTCAATGTAATGCATGACTAACAACCTATTAAAATGTTGATCTCATCTCTGCGCTGCCACCTTTAAAATCACACAGGGGGTCAGAGAAGGAATAAGGAATGTGCAAAGAATCCAAGTTAGGCGTTTCACTCCTTCTGTCTCTTTGGATCTCTCGCCCTGCTTGTCACTGTCTGGCTTTGTGAGAAAGAAATCACAGCGGCTGTATTGGCTTTCTGGAACACTCCTCGGCTCCGAATGGGAAGGTCACCCACAGCGGACAAGAGAGATTCAATTTAAAATCTGTACAGCTCACAGAGGAACAGTGTGTGTGTGTGTGTGTGTGTGTGTGTGTGTGTGTGTGTGTGTGTGTGTGTGTGTGTGTGTGTGTGTGTGTGTGTGTGTGTTGTGTGTGTGTGTGTGTGTGTGTGTGTGTGTGTGTGGTGTGTGTGTGTGGTGTGTGTGTGTGTGTTGTTGTGTGTGTGTGTGTGTGTGTGTGTGTGTGTAATACTGACATGCACCCTTTTTTTTACACCGCACAGTCATGCAGGACAATCTTCTCGGACAAAAAATTTGACATATCTTTGGTACCTTTCTGAAATCATACCCACAGGCAGAGGTGGGAAGTAGTGGAGAACAAATACTTTTTTGCTGTACTTAAGTACATTTTTCTGGTATCAGTACTTTACTCCACTAATTATTTTTCTGACGACTTTTTACTTTTACATGTTGAACACAATACCTGTACTTTCTACTTCTTTACATGTTGAATCACTCAAATACCTGTACTTTCTACTTCTCACATGTTGAACTCAAATACCTGTACTTTCTACTGTCTTACATGTTGAACTCAAATACCTGGTACTTTCTACTTCTTACATGTTGAACTCAAATACCTGTACCTTTCTACTTCTTACATGTGAACACAAATACCTGTACTTTCTACTTCTTAATGTTGAACTCAAATACCTGTACTTTCTACTTCTCACATGTTGAACACAATACCTGTAATTTCTACTTCTTACATGTTGAACCCAAATACCTGTACTTTCTACTTCTCTCATGTTGAACACAAATACCTGTACTTTCTACTTCTTACATGTTGAACCCAAATACCTGTACTTTCTACTTCTTACATGTTTGAACAACAAATACCTTACTTCTACTTCTCACATGTGAACTCAAATACCTGTACTTTCTACTTCTCACATGTTGAACTCAAATACCTGTACTTTCTCTTCTTACATGTTTAAACCCAAATACCTGTACTTCTACTTTACATGTTGAACTCAAATACCTGTACTTTCTACTTCTTACATGTTGAACTCAAATACCTGTACTTTCTTACTTCTTACATGTTGAACCAAAATACCTGTACTTTCTACTTCTCACATGTTGAACCAAATACCTGTACTTTCTACTTCTTACATGTTGAACACAAATACCTGTACTTTCTACTTCTTACATGTTGAACTCAAATACCTGTACTTTCTACTTCTTACATGTTGAACTCAAATACCTGTACTTTCTACTTCTTACATGTTGAACCAAATACCTGTACTTTCTACTTCTTACATGTTGAACTCAAATACCTGTACTTTCTACTTCTTACATGTTGAACTCAAATACCTGTACTTTCTACTTCTTAAATGTTGAACCAAATACCTGTACTTTCTACTTCTTACATGTTGAACTCAAATACCTGTACTTTCTACTTCTTACATGTTGAACTCAAATACCTGTACTTTCTACTTCACATGTTGAACTCAAATACCTGTACTTTCTACTTCTTACATGTTGAACTCAAATACCTGTACTTTCTACTTCTTACATGTTGAACTCAAATACCTGTACTTTCTACTTCTTACATGTTGAACTCAAATACCTGTACTTTCTACTTCTTACATGTTGAACCAAATACCTGTACTTTCTACTTCTTACATGTTGAACTCAAATACCTGTACTTTCTACTTCACATGTTGAACTCAAATACCTGTACTTTCTACTTCTTACATGTTGAACTCAAATACCTGTACTTTCTACTTCTCTCATTTCCCAAACAGCTGGTTCCTTTAGTCTGAATGTGTGTTTGATGCGTGATCATTATTCTTTAGAGTCATTGCGTGCCTATTGATTTGAACACGATCCGTGTATCCATCATTTCCTGGTCTTCTCTAAAGAAGAGGGACCAATGGAAACGTTGTCATGTTGCCGTTGTTCAGCATGGAAACATTCATTAGCTAACAATGACATTATTGTTCTATTGATATAAAGGGAGGTCAGGTACTCTTTAAAGCAGCTGCTAGTTATGGGTACTTTTTACTGAAGTACATTTCAAAGCCTCTTTACTTTGACTTGAGTAAAGAAGTTTAGTCAGTACTTCTTTTTACAGAGTATTTTAAACACGGAGTATCTGTACTACTACTTGAGTAACGGATGTGTGTACTTTTGCCATCTATACCCGCGGACTGTAAATAACGTTGGTGAAACTTTATGAAGTCCCATACTTGCCTGCAAAAATCTGCTTCCTTGTTACTCATAAAGACTGATGCTATATTACATTTACACACACACACACATACACACACACACAACACCACACAACACACACACACGCACACACACACACACACACACAACACACACACACACACCCTTCCACAGGGCCCAGAGTGGCGCCGTCCGGGGTTTTTCCGGAACAGGTAGAGTCGCCAATGGGTTTTGCGCTCAACCCACCGGGGGCCAATGGAGAGATTGTCCCCCTTGGCCAGGAACTGCCCACAAAGACAGGAAGTGGAAGCCTTCCACCTGATACCGCAGCACTGCAGGGTCTCCGGGGAGAAACTTTTTCAAACCTGACGCCCGAGATGGATTAGCTGCTATTCCCCAATGTGTTTACCCAGGCGCACACACAGTACAATGCAGGCACACAAGGCGAAAGAGAAGCAGAGGCAAATAAGGCCATGCTTCAGGAAGAAAGTAGCAAAACAGTGAAGGAGCGAGCGAGCGAAGTCATTACTCATTGCTGTGTGTTGTCAAATGAGATTAACCCTTTCATCTGTTCGAGCAGCCGTGGAGCTGTTCTCACCACGGTGACAGCCCGGGCCTTTCTTCTCTATTGTTCTTTGATGCAGTTCCAGTCCAGCAAACAAACTCACCGTGTCCTTTCATCAGGCGGCAGCGCTCCATCAAAGATGATTGGCCTGCACAGTAACAGGTTATCATGAGTCTGACTTCTGTCCCAGGACAAAACACATCTCCCTTTCTCCTGTAATACCTGTCGCTCTCAAGTATTAGGTTCACGTATTTAATACAAGAAGGAACATGTATTATCACACCATAGAAAATGTGATGAATTCATACTGTAAGTCACAATGGGACTATTGTTAGTTGCCGTAGGTTAAAGCACATAGTAGGAGCAGTGTGGGGGCCTATAAAACATTATCAGACAACAAAGAATTATTTAAGAAATGTACTTCAGTGATTGTGATTGATCACTCACGTCAATGCCCCCTTTTTGCAAGTGCTATTATTTGAATTTGACTTTTAACTCAAGCTGGCGGTATCAAATCATGCTGCGTGCAATTGTTTTCGACTCCACTTCGAGCGATAGTAGAACTACTAACAAAGCACTTATATACTAATAAAGGACTGGCTTATCTAAAGCCAGCTGAGTAGCACTTGAAATGTTTGGCTCTATGAAACCTGATGTACTTTATGATTCTGTTTTCTTCAGGGTTGTGTCTTCCGTCAGAAAATGCAATGTAATGTTTTACTTGGTGTGTTCATGATATTAAGTTGTAATGTGGAAACAACCTAAGACAGAGTTTTCTGTTATAATCAAGTCGCTTGGGAGCATTACGTTGCAAATGCAAGTTTTGAATCAAGTCCTAAATCTTCAGAGCAAATCTCTGGTAATTTTTAAGCCTTAGGGTTCTGAATGCTGGCCAATTCAAAACCAAGCTATATTCCCAACGATCAAACACATGCTGTCAGGTCTGAATGATGAGAGAGACTCAAACAATTCAGTTCTAACTTATTTTTGTGACATATTGGAGTCAAAGACTTATTGTAAACACACTGTTAAGTATCTCACATGTAACTGATAGCAAACCATATTAAAAAAACGCAACGAGGCAACTGTTGACTGTTGACTGCAACTGTTGGAACATTGTAGTGATTTTTATCTGAAACCACTTGGAGTAGATACACAAACTTATGTTATCCTTGACTGTAGCTTTATTGTCTTATAGTCTTATCACATCGTCTCAGAACCTCGGCTGGAGGTAAATGGAGAATAATTTGTCAAACCATTGAAAAAGTAGATTTAAAAACAGCCAATTCATTATTTTTGGTAGAAGGTCACCATCATCGTCGTCTAGACACCTTGCACTACAGTCTTCCAGCAGATCTCGTTGCCAATATCTTTATAACTGATACCAGTCTCCCTTACCAGTAGATCTGTGAAGGTTAGTTTGAGACCCCTCGAGGACGTCCAAAGGATAAGATCTGAGGTGAAATCACATTTGGCGCGGAAAGAGTAGCAGCAGATCTAGCCCGCCATTGAATTAGGCGTGCTAGATGTTGCCACTGGAGGATGCTTTCAAGATGGAGTGTGCACCCAGCAAAGGCAAGTTTAAAGCACCTTGCAACACAAGGCAATTCAAAGTGCTTCACAAACATGAAAGATATTCAGAGCATTAAGAAACATATTATAAAATGACATTTAAAAACACTGAATAACAAAAAGGTAAATGAATTAAAGTCACTCTACTCTCAATCATTGCTCACTGTCTTTCTACTTTCTTGTTTACTTATCCTTTAGTTTAAGTTGTTTCATGCTAAACAAAAATTCTAATCTGACTCCATGGTAACATTTATTTTTTGCCGAACTATTCCATTTTTTTTTTAAATGGCAGTTGGTATTCTGTAGCACCCAGGGAGAGAATGGTGGCATCGAGCATTAAGGGGACCTCTCATGCAAAATGCACTTTCTGATGTCTTCTCTACATCACCATGTGTCCCCGGTGCGTTGGGGAACTCACGCAGCGTCAGAAAATAAACCCCTCTCTCTTTTCCTCCGTACCCAAATCTCTAAAAAACGGGGAACAACGGAGCTGATCCAGATTTGCGTCCGATATGACGTAATATCTGAAACGTGGACCCACGGCCCAATCAGAAAGTTGCTATCAGAAACACGCCCGACTGTTTTGGACGTATATGGTCTGTGTTACATTAGCATCGCTAGCACTCAGAGCTAACCTGTACTGGAGAGCATGTGTGTGAAGAAGCAGGAAGTAAAAGGAAACTCACCTTGTGGTATAACCGGCAAGAGAGAAAGCCTTTGAGCTCAGACTGTTTCAGATCCTTGATAATCCATGATATGGCGTTTCATCACGGCAGCATTTAGTTTAGAAACATAAAAAACATAAAACAACAGAACAACAAAAAGGACATCATACAGCAAAGTTACAGGAATTACAATTTACATACCTATCGACATGGACAGGTACCAACAGCATCCGATTGTATAGCATCCAACTGAGCTTTAAAAACATTTCAGTCAGACAACTCACGTGTTTCTTAATATGTTTATTAGAAGCAGCATATAGTTCGTCTAGGCTCGGGCCTCATCACTCCACAGATTTACAAAGAACATTGAGTGATGATTAGATAACTATCCCCCGAGCCTACAGGTGGAAGCTGGGGTGGTGGTGGGGTGGCAGCGAGCAGCAGCAACATGAAACACAGCAGCAGAACATGAACGCAGCATAGCAAGTGAACACAGCAGCAGCAGCAGCAGCAGCAGCAGCAGCAGCAGCAGCAGCAGCAGCAGCAGCAGCAGCAGCAGCGAGCAGAGGCAGGAAGACCTGGCAGCTTAAATAGAGCGGCATGTTTAGGAGGATGTGTTTGGTTGGTTGTCAGAGGGACGAGGCGCGTCACGTGGTAATGTATCATTGGTGCTCGAGTTGACTGCCTGAACTAGCTCGCAGGCTTCGCCCCATTTAGTGGAACCAGATTGCTCAGTTTCCATTCTTTTTGCAGACTGTTCCAAGTTAGTGGAGCTGCGCATCTAAAAGCTTTCTTCCCTAAGACAGTCCTAGCACTTGGCCCTTGAATAAAACCACAGCATGCGATCTCAGGCAATAGCTACTTTCAGTTCGCCGAGAGGGAGCAGATGTAAGATGGTAGTTTACCCAACATGGCTTTGTAGCTGAACATGTACCAGTGACTGAGCCTATGCAGTTAGTGAAGGCAGACCTGCCCGTGCGTACAGGGTACAGTGATGAGTAAATACTTCTATTTGAGATGTTTACATTTTGGATTAGTCTTTTAATTTCTCTCAGGTACAATGCCTAGTCTTTCTCTGCTGCTGCAACGCCAACACTCCCCAAAATGGGATCAATAAAGTACTTGAAAAATGATTTGTTTAAAACAATTAATCCAATGTGATGACGATGACCTTAATCTTCTTCTTGCCCCTTTTGAACATGACGGAAACTATGAGAATTTTTCAATACATTTTTTTATACCTTGAACGTTTGTTATAATTATAATTATTATTGTTTTTCCTGCGATCCATCTGCAAGCTTCTACTTCATCACATTTTCCTCTCGTCTTCCTCCCCTCGTCTTCCTCCTCTCGTCTTCCTCCCCTCGTCTTCCTCCCCTCGTCTTCCTCCCTCGTCTCTCTCTCAGCAGCATGTTGTACAGTCTGGCTCTCTCTCTGGGGGCTGAACACTGTGTATGTGCCTGGGATGGCAGACAGGCCTGACCCACTTACCAAACGCTTTTCTCCCCCCTCCTCCCCTCCTCTTCTTCCTCCTCCCCTCCATCTCTCCCTACCCGCCGTTGACTTGCTGTACATTTGTATGCATCTCCATCCCTCGCTGTGTTTGGTATGTACGCCTGTCCCATTCCTCTGTCCGTCTCATTTTCCCTCTCTTTCTGTTTTCCCCCGCTGGAATGATGTGATGTGGGGAGGGGGGGGCGTCTTTGGCCATTTGCATTCGAGGGGTGTTTCACAAGATGCCAAAAAAGAAAAAAACACACCCAGTCCCCGCTAAAGAAACACTCAGACACTGCAACATCTAAAGATAGAAGACAGAGACTTGCGAAAGAGGATAATAAGGACCAAAATATGACTTGAGACGGGTAAGAGGCGTCAGGCTGGATCAGGGTTAGTGCCAAGTCTCATGCCACATTCTAACACTTTGTCAGGACCCCTTTTTAACATACTGGGTAGTGAACACATTAAATTAAGACACTATGGTCACAGTAAACCCTAACAAAATAACTACGATCCCAGTCAACATGTCGATGTGTCCTTGGGCAAGATAGTGAACCCTGAGTTGCCCCCGATGGCCAACTGTGTGTGAGTGTGTGTGAATGTTAGCTTCTTAGAGCAAGTGGTACTGCTCTGTATGAATGAGGTGTGAATGGGGGAATGATGACATGTAGTATGTAAAGCGTTTTGAGGGGTCGGAAAGATTGGATAAACGCTATATAAAGTACAGAATTACAAAATAACTTGAAAATCTGGTCACGTACTTACACTGAACAAATATAACACTTTTGTTTTTGCTCCCATTTTTCATGAGATGAACTCAAAGATCTAAAACATTTTCTATAAACACAAAATAACCATTTCTCTCAAATATTGTTCACAAATCTGAAAAATCTGTGATAGTGAGCACTTCTCCTTTGCCGAGATAATCCATCCCACCTCACAGGTGTGCATATCAAGATGACTGATTAGACAGCATGATTATGCACAGGTGTGCCTTAGGCTGGCCACAAATAAAAGGCCACTCTGAACGTGCAGTTTTGCTTTATTGGGGGGGTCTGGGGGGGTCCGAAAACAAGTCAGTATCTGGTGTGAGGGGTAGGGGTAGGGTTAGGGTTAGGGTTAGGGTAATGTTGTGAATCGAGTGGCCTGTGTTCGTCGTCCATAACATACGCCTGCCCATACCATAACCCCACCACCACCATGGGCCACTCGATTCACAACATTACCCTACCCCTACCCCTACCCCTACCCCTAACCCTCACACCAGATACTGACTGGTTTTCGGACCCCCCAGACCCCCCAATAAAGCAAAACTGCACGTTTCAGAGTGGCCTTTATTGTGGCCAGCCTAAGGCACACCTGTGCAATAACCATGCTGTCTAATCAGCATCTTGATATCACCTGTGAGGTGGATGGATTATCTCGGCAAAGGAGAAGTGCTCACTATCACAGATTCTTTCAGATTTGTGAACAATATTTGAGAGAAATGGTTATTTTGTGTTTATAGAAAATGTTTTAGATCTTTGAGTTCATCTCATGAAAAATGGGAGCAAAAACAAAAGTGTAGCGTTTATATTTTTGTTCTGTGTAGTTAGGTTAGCTAAAAGCGATCGGTTTGGGTTGAAATCATTACATTGGTTTCACATTGGACACAAACAGCAGACTCTTGGATGAAAGTCTTGTGTTTATTGAGCCGTTCATTCACTTCTAATTCTCAGACTAACTTTTACTCCTTACACTACGGCACATAACTTCAGAAGCAGTTGCTCTGTCTGCTAATATTGCCTTGGATAGTTTACATTGCTTGAAAACCTGTTGTTGAATCAGGCTAGGTTCTGTTCTGTTATTTATCACCGTGGGAATGAGACACACAAACTTTAAAAAAAAAAGGCACTCAGACACATGCTTAGGAAACAGTGTTCAAAGACTGAGTGTATGCACAAACGGTTTCATTTCATTGTGTGTGTGTGTGTGTGTGTGTGTGTGTGTGTGTGTGTGTGTGTGTGTGTGTGTGTGTGGTGTGTGGTGTGTGTGTGTGGTGTGTGTGTTCTGATGGATGACAGACTGAATGAGCACTTGATAGAGGTACGAGACAGTAATAACCAAACTCAATTAGCCCGGCTGTGTGTGTGTTGTGTGTGTGTGTGTGTGTGTGTGTGTGTGTGTGTATGTGTGTGTGTGTGGGGGGGTGCGAAGCCTCTGGCCCGTCACATACAGCACAGAGAGAGACTCATAAATCCTGATTATTTTAGCTAACGAGAACTCGCTCCCATCTTAATTAATCACAGGTAAGTGCATCCACAAGGAGAATCAAACACAACCTGCATCCAAACTGGACGAGCCACACACACACAACACCACACACACACACACAACACACACACAACACACCACACCACACACATACACATGAAGACACACGGTAGTCGGGTTGTTTGCTTACGTAAAGGGCTTACATCTGAGAAAACAACCGGTGGCACAGTCTAGACCGACTGACAGGACAAACACACACTGCAGACCCCAATTTGCTGACCTTAAACTTAAAACACACTCTTTCGGTCTCTCTTTCTCTCTCTCACATCTGTTCTGTCACCTCATCTCCCAAAAATGTCTCTTGTGCTAATAATACCACTTTCCCTAGCTTGGCAGGTTTGACTAGCTTTCAAACTTGCTGAAGTGCTTTTCTTATAGTAGTTTAAAATAAGCTTTAAAAGAATAGTTTGACATTTTTAGAAATATCTGTACTTTCTTACTTACAGATTTTAAAACAAAAATAAATTCCAGGCACTAACGGAACTAAACGAGAAAAGTACGTGTAAAAGTACTCCGGTGTGAAAGCGCCTATAGAAGCTACAGCAGCCGGTTAGCTTACTTTAGCTTAGCATTAGGACTGGAACAAGGGCTAAACGATTGGCTTAATCCAAAACCTAAAAAAAGTAACAAAGCCACCTACCAGCTCCTCTAAGGCTAACTAATCAACATCAATGTTCTTGTTGTTGTTAAAAGTCGTTTAAAAACGGATCTGTAAAAGTTAAAAAGTGTTGTTTAAAGGAAATATTTGCTGGAATATTATTTCTTAGTTAGTTAAAAAGTTTAAATGTTTACTACACTCTCTTCCCCAACATTAACAGCATTTTGTCTCTGCTTAATAATTACTTTCCTAAATGTTCATTTGATATATTGGGAATTAAGGTGTGTTAAAGACATCATCTGTTTTGTGTTGTTAGTGAGCTCAGGATTTGTTGTTGTTATTTTCCCGGGGATGTGGGGTAGACCGGCAGCTCAATCACGGAGGAAAGTGCGAACAGGTGTGCCTGGTTATTTCCTCTGAGCAGGAAGGACTGGGCACGGGTAAGAGGTAGGATTATGGGTAGGATAGTTCTGCATTAATTACGATTCTGATATATTTAGTGTGCTTATTGGCATAGATGGATGCCCATAAAAAGAGTAAGAGCGTCAGCAGTCATTTACAGATTAGCAGCATCAACGGTGTGTTCATTTCTCAGTGTGATGTGCGTGCGTGCGTTTAGCTCACCCTACACTTACCTGCGCAGGTGGTACGTTCCAAAAAGTTGACGCTGAGGAGTAAGGAGGAGAGATGAGTTGTTAGCTTACTGTGAGGCTGCATATTTCTTTAGCTTGGTGTTCTTTTGTTAAAGTTTGATTGAGTAGTATTGGAGTTCCTTGGTTTCATGTATGAGCTTCGTTTCTGTGCACTTTTTGTTAATGAATGGCATTTTATTGCGCTACTTTTGCTCTTACTCATTTTTTGTATCTGGTGTCAAACCCCCTCCTCGGCCCTTTAAATGGGGTGTGAGCAATTCATGAAACATGTAACGTATTAATTGGTGAGCTGTAGCGATGCTGTTGGGTGTTACTTTTGGACAGAGTCTTATAAGCTGTTTCTAATCACTGTGTTTAGCAGAGTTGTAGCTTTTTATATTAACTGTACGGAAGCCGTAACAATCTTTGCCAAAAGTGGAAATATTTCCCTTTAAAGTTCCCCTATTATACTGTTTTTCATCAATATATTACAGGTCTCAGATATATCCAGAACTGTCTCTGATTGGCTGAACACAAACAGATCATTGCAGCAATTACCCATATCCCCTCTGTTTCAGCCCTGTTTCAAAGTGCTGATTCTCTGTCTGTTACTTTAGATGAAAATCAGGAGCCCCTAAGGAGACATTTGGTTAAAAATAACACAACGGTGCTCTAGGAGGAGATTGGGGGGGGGGGGGGGGGGGGTACCTTGGTTGCTGATTGAACAGTGATCCATTGTTGCTGGTGCTGGATGTATTGTCAGTGTCTTACCTGTCTGCAAGGGAAGATGTAACTATGTAATCCTCACACATGCTAGAACTGGCCCATGGCTTATGAATTCTTGTGAAATGAAGCTACCGTGGGAAGCTGGAGTCGTTTCAGTGTCTGACCCTGAGCTCCCTCTGGTCAACACTTGGCTTCTTTCTTGTCTGCTAGCTGTTGTTCATCCACCAAAACCTATTCACAACATGAAATCTAATCTATCTCTTCAATGCCTCCGACCTGTGGCTGGAACTGTGGTTCTTGGAGAGAGGAGAGTTGGATGGGTGATTCCATGAGGTTAATGTCGAACCAAAACCACAACCTCTCCCTCCCCTCGTTCAGTCTGTGCTTCTTGTTCTTCTTAGCGGTGACCACAGTGCTCCTCTCCTACTGTGTGAGCTGTCAGTCATCTGTCTTCCAATCATCCCTCCCAACAACACACACACACACACACACACACACACAATGTTGCTTTTAAAACTGGAGAACGTGGGTGTGTTTGGAAAACTATGTGCAGGATTTCGAAGCAAGACTAAGTCAAGTGGACTTTGTTCTGGGGCCAGACAAACAGGTTGACGTAAACATTAAACCAAATGAAAGCAAACACAACCCCTGATACATTCACCTTGATCTACCCTTCTCCCCCCCCACACACACACACACACTCTGAGACACCGGTGTATAACCAAAGCCAGAGGCAGTGTAACAACATCAAAGATTGAGCGAGTTGCGGTCAGATGAAATTGGGAAAGGGCAGGACATGAGTTGGGAGTTAGGGTTGACTGGGGAAGGTTAGCTCCTGTCATTAACAGCCCTGACGTCATGGCATAACACGGGGAAATGGACCGGGAGAAGGTTGGATGTGACCGGGGAAAGTTTGGGAATAAATTAGCATCGACTTAAGTGCTTAGACTCCAACTTTGGGATTGAGATGTGAAGTGAAGTTCAGGGAGTGACTCAGCATCAGAATGAAATGGGATTTCTCAAATATTTCACACCGAATGATTTTAGTCACAACAACTTAAGTATTCATAAAAATGTACATTCAAGCTTTGGTCACCTGAGAAGATGATCCTTATTAGCTCCTAATGTGAACAAATATCTCTTCAGAGTAACACAATACAAACTCTTGCTCCAGCAGATGATATTTGTGATCCGTCTACAGCATTGTGTAACAATTTATTCACCGTCTACTGCCAGGACAAATATAACATCCATATACTGCAAATGTAATTTACCCCACTCACTCTTGTTATTGCATTTTTCCAGTCAATACTCTCCTGATTCTGGGGATTCAGAGAGGAGAAACAGCGGTGCGAGTACAGAGGCACTTTTGAAAATGAGCTGTGCAATTGATATCTTGTCAGCATTGTATTATGTCCCTAATGATGATGACACATGACTTCTGGGGGGGGGGGGGGGGGATAGGCACACAACATTTTAACATTTATATAAATGTATCGACTGCGTGCTGTGCTCCTGCAGCACTGTGGACAAAGTGGATAACTGATGGCAGCAGATGAGTTACATGAGGTTTGTGGAGCTAATATGCCATCTAGTGGTAGACGAGTATAAGAGACTGCAATTTAAACAAATCATCAGTCATGAAGCTGTAATTTAGAGTAGAAGTACTGAGATCTTGTACTTGAGTAAAAGTAGAAGTACTCAGATCTTGTACTGGAGTAAAAGTAGAAGTACTCAGATCTTGTACTTGAGTAACAGTAGAAGTACTCAGATCTTGTACTTGAGGAACAGTAGAAGTACTCAGATCTTGTACTTGAGTAACAGTAGAAGTACTCATATCTTGTACTTAGTAAAAGTAGAAGTACTCAGATATTGTACTTGAGTAAAAGTAGAAGTACTCAGATCTTGTACTTGAGTAAAAGTAGAAGTACTCAGATCTTGTACTTGAGTAAAAG